>SNVD02013342.1:600000-802689 GCA_013180625.2 Boswellia sacra | reverse complement strand
TTTTTCCTCGTAGATTTGCAAATCGAAGAAGGAGGAACAAGAACAAGAAATCCTGGAAACTTCTCACAAAATCGAGGTAAATATACCACTTTTGGATGCGATCGAGCAAGTACCTCATTATACAAAATGTCTCAAGGAGTTATGCACCAGCAAAAGAAAGTTAAAAAGAAATGAGAAAGTAAGTGTGGGGGGAGATGTTTCAGCTGTATTGCAAAGGAAAATTACTCCAAAGTGCAAAGATCCAGGTACGATCACCATTCCATGCACCATTGGTAAAACCAAGTTTGAAAGAGCTATGTTAGATTTAGAAGCATCTATTAATGTCATGCCAGATTCTATTTATGCTTCTTTAAATCTTGGACCTTTTGTGAAAACTGGTATTACCATTCAACTTGCTGATCATTTTAATGCATATCCCAAAAGAGTTGCGGAAGATGTGCTTGTGCAGGTGAATCAATTGGTTTTCCCAGCAAACTTCTATGTCCTTGAAATAGAGGATGAGGCATCTCCTAATCCAACTCCGATTCTTTTAGGGAGACCATTCTCGAAAACTGTTAGAACCAAGATTGATGTTCATGATGGCACTCTCATCATAGAGTTTGATGGCAAAGTGATATGTTTCAATATTTTTGAGGCAATGAGGTACTCTAGTGACTTACATTCTGTTTTTGCAGTTGACGTTGTTGATTTTTTGCCACAACAATATTTTGAGTTAACTCGCAAGAATGGATTGGATGTAGCTATTAGTGAGCATATAGGGACAGAAAATTCCAATGAGTCAGGAATTTTGATACAAGTATCCAAAGAAATGGAGGAAGCTGTGGCAAGCTTAGATGAGACCATAGCCATAACCACAAATATGTATGATGTTTCGTACATTCAATTTACTTTATCTAATGAGAAACTTCTTCCTTCTGTGACGAAAGCCAATACCTTGGAGCTTAAGTCACTTCCAAATCATTTGAATCATGGATTCTTGGGTGAGAATGATACTTTGCGAGTTACAATGGAAATGGGCCTTGCATGAATACAAGAAGAGAAACTCGTCCGAATACTTATAGAGCACAAAATAGCGATTGGGTGGACGATTGCTAACATCCAAGGCCCAACCATATGCATGCACCAATTCTTGTTGGAAGAAGGATCCAAGCCCACTAGAGAAGCACAGCAGAGATTAGACCCTCCCATGATGGAACCAACGTCGGGCTGAGGACGTTAAACCAAGCGCTTATTGGGAGGCAACCCAATGTTTTTGAAAAATAAATAAAAAAAGAAAACAAAAATAAAATAAGGTAAAAATGATCGATTTTTGTGTCTCAAGGAGATTCCTTTCGTAGGCCATCAAATTGATCAGGTTTTATCTCTCTTTGCCATCTGTCTTATTTGTTTTTATATTTCCTTTACTTGTTTTTGACTTTTGTTTGCTATTGTGTTGTTATCTCTTTTATGTGTCTTTAGTTTCGTTTCTGCTCTTTTCTTTTCCTTCCTTTTGTTTAATTTGATTATTTCGTACTTCGAATTCATTTGTGCAACAGCTTGAGGAAACATCCAAAGGGAGCTGAAACCATTGCCCGAAGGTTTGAAACGTGCATATCTGGGAGAAGAACAAACTCAATCGCATTATCGGTAATATCTCTCCTTTTCTCTTCTTCAATGGATGCCGATATCTTTCTGTCGAACCTTCGTAAATATTTTCCTTCACTTCCTCAAAATGCTGTGTTTAAAATTTATAAAGTACGGATGACTAGACTTTGGGTATTGATGCTCTTAAATTTGCCTGCGGATATCCGATGGCTTATCGAAGCCAAGGTGAGATTGTCCGGTGAGCCAGACATTAATCTCGCAAAATACATGCCTGGTCTAGGTAAGAGCTACTACACCAAGAGGCGAAGAGCGAAAAGGTTCAAGTATGTTATAAATGTGCTAGATGGAATTGTAACCAGACTTGTCGTTCATTAGGTTTTGTGTCCAGAAATAGAGAAGATAAACGGTCATTTATTAAGAATGGTCTGAGTAATGAGTCGCTGGATAATGTTTTATTAACTCTTGAGTCACATTTTTGTGGACTTGTTCAGCGTGAATTGCTTAATCTATGGACACAATTTCGTGATGAATTGCAGTGTTATAGTCTAGGGAATCTGACTAAAAAGGACCCTGTTTGCCAGTTTATAAGAAAACTGGATGGGAAGCAAATCCCCGACTCATAGAAGGCGTTTCAGCCGTTACTGGACGTAAAACCAGAGGAAGATGTGAGCCACAATCACAACTACTTGTATATTTGAATGTGGTTGTTGTTGTCGAATTTTATTTTTTTTCTTGTTTCGTTTGATCTGATTATCAATGTTGTTTTTGTGTTTTTGTTGTTTGTTGATTTTGTTTGTTTTAATTTTCAGTTTTCTTTTTGACAAACCATATGACTATCCCATGTCATAAGCACACGTGGAGACAAGTGTGGAGGTTTTGTCAACCTCCGCCGAAAGTATATCTCTACTTTTCATGCTTCACGTGGGAGACAGGTGTGGCGGTTTGTCAAACCCCACCGAAAGTGTATTTCCATTTTTCATGCTTCACGTGGGAGACAAGTGTGTAGGTTTTGTCAAACCCCGCCGAAAGCATATCTCATTTTTTTAAATCTTGGGGCGATAAATCTGCATCGAGCAACCCCCACCGAAAGTATGTCCCCATGTGTCAAAATTTGAGAGTTTTATGGGTGTATATATATATTCTGCATATTTTCATATGTCATTCCATAACCTGTCTTGCAATTGAAAAGCATAATATCTAACGTGTCCTACACAAGATTAGAGCACTTGTAGAAATGGAGAAAACACCAATTCGTTTTTTTTTTTTTTTTATTTTTTTTTTTTTTTTTTTTTTTTTTTTTTTTTTTTTTTTTTTTTTTTTTCTTTTTTCTTTTTTTTTTTTTTTTTTTTTTTTTTTTTTTTTTTTTTTTTTTTTTTTTTTTCTTTCTTTTTTTTTTTTTTTTTTTTTTGGCGATTCCGCAATATATGCGTATTTTGCGGATCGTAATTTGGTAAAGATGGAGAGTTTACCACAGCAGCTCTTGATCTTGGTAGGACATTAGCTGCGAGGGGTATTCATTTGATTTATGGAGGGGGTATCTTGGGTTAATGGGGTGTGTGTCGACAGCTGCATCCCTAGGAGGGAGCAAAGTTCTCGGCATTATCCCTAAACCATTAGCTGTACGAGATATCGTAGGCAACACAATCGGGAAGAGTTACAGGTCTCTAGTATGCATGAGCGTATTGCACATATGGTTGTTAAGTCCGATGCATTTATAGCTTTGCCGGGTGGTTATGGTACATTAGAGGAGATATTTCAAATCACCTCTTGGGCACAGCTAAACATCCATCAGAAACCATTGGTTTGTTAAATGTTAATAATTTTTTTGATGGTTTGTTGTCCTTTCTTGATCAAGCTGTAGAAAAAAATTTCATCTCACAGTCAGCAAGGCAAATGCTGGTTACAGCTTCAACTGCAGGAGAGTTAATTGACAAACTACAAGAATTCGTCTATTCACCTGATCCAAAATGGCTCGGATAAATTGGTTTGGAGAAGGCAACAAAAGGCGTCAACTGGATTTAACCCTCCATCTTTAATCTCTATTTGCTGGTTTGCTTCGTTTTTGTTTGCTTTCTTTTTAGTGTGTTTATTTGAGATTTTTCATGTCATTTCTTTTGAGTTTTTTTTCAGGTTATTTCTTTCACCCCAGGTAATATTTTCTAATCATGGTTTTTAGAGTGGTGGCTCAAAAAGTTCAATTCCTCTTGAAACGCATTCTGGATCTCTTCAATCCATAATGGCTGAATAAGGAGGCTAACTTCTAAACTTTTTAGACCCATTCTAACTGACTTGTTTTTGTTTGCTGGCTTGTTGGACTTTGTTATTTTATGAGTAAGTTTAGTTTTGTGTAATTTAGAGTTGTTGTGTGTTTTTGTCTTTATCAGTTTCGATTCGGAAAAAAAACATTGTGGAAAAACCTGAGAATGGCAGAATATGGGGTTTTCTTAACTATTGAAACGCATTCTCTCTCAATAAATCTGTAGTTTGTTTATTTCATGTTGTTTGAAGTGTCTTGTTTCTTGTTTTGTTCTTTCATAATAAAGGTATATAGGCTGGAAAACTTAAGTCTGCGGGCTACTGGTCCTAAGGATTGTTGAAATATACAATCTTGACTCAGGTGTAACAACGCCACGTACCTCTTTTCTTGCATTTGTGGGTCGATGATAAGATAATGATTGAATTAAGAATAACTCTTGGAAAATGATAAATGATGTATGGATCTGTGTGCTTGAAATGTTTATTGGTTTTCGCTTTGCTTTTGATTCCTTGCGCAACATTGAGCACTGAGCTATTATCAATGAGTTATTTGTTCACTTAAAGAAAGTTTATGTAATTTAAATGTTTCTTCAGATTTCAATGAATTCTAGAACTTTTTTGATGGTCACTCGAGGCGAAATCCTAGACTGTGCAACATTGGGGAAATGATTTAGGCCATCTTTGGACCGTTTGAACCTTAATAGCCAACCTTGACTGAAATTGATCCCTAGTTACCCCTTTGAGCCTCTGTAAGCCTTTTTCTTTTTTAACTCACTAAAAGATTTCCTAACCTCAAATGAATTTGTTCCAAACAGTTTATCCCTTACCTATGAGCATGTAGATCATTCACAATTAAATTCTGAGCTATGTTCTGGTTTTGGGAAGTTAGAGGAGGTTGGGATGTGTCATGAGCAATGCAAGTGAGTTATATTGTGTTTGTAAAAAAAAAAAAAAAAGCCAATCTGTACTTATCGTCCACGTACGTACACATTGAGGACAATGTGTTGTTTAAGTGTGGGGGAGGGGAAGTGTAATAAAAAAAAAGAAAAAAAAAGAGAACAAAAGAAGAAGAATAAGAGATCTATACCCTTAAGTGTTCTTAAAAAGAATGAAACAACAAAGTGTGGGGGTGTAGTTTTCTTTTGTTTTCTGCAAAAAAAAAAAAAAGATTGAGTGTTCTAAATAAGTTTGGGGGAGTAACCTGGTGAATTAAAATAAAGTTGTGTTATAGGGTTGAGCTCTACATAGTCTTGAATGATTTATGTGTTTGTGGGTGATTTGAGCCAAATTATTATCCTTTATCATACCTTCACCCAAGCCAAACGTTACAAGCTTAATAAAGCCCTACTTGATCCTTAGTGTTGTGCTTGTCTACATTAATGGAGAGTGACTTGAAAAGCAAGCCTATGGAGTTATTTATACGCACATCTTCACTATTAAATATGATTCATTTTTAAGCATAAACTCATCCGGGTTACAAGTGATTAGGTGAGAATGGCTCTACACACACACACTTGAGGAATTGAAGTGAAGCGAAACTAATCTTTGAGATAAAATTCTTGATCAAGTGCATTATTTTGAAGTTTTCCTTGGGTTATAATTAAGTACAATCTTTGAGGCCTATTTGCAAGATAAAGCATTTGTGTGTTTTAATTTTTTTGTTGATTCTGTTTCGGTTTAGTTTTATTTCATATTGTCGTAGTTGCTCGAGGACTAGCAAATTCTAAGTGTGGGGGAATTTGATAAGTGTCTATTTATATATCATTTTCATATCAATTCGTCCATGTTTCTTTGCTATATTCCTTGGTATTTTTATGTTTTTGTGTGGTTTTGATGTTTGTAGGAGTTTTGGAGCAACTTGCACAAAAATGGAGTAAAACCCTTCATTTTCACCTCTGCTAGTCAACCATCTTCTCGGATTTAATTGTATTGATATACAATGAACCCGATGACATATCATATACCGTTGAAAAGCTCTCGAAGTCTACTTTTTAGAGAAATTTACGGTTTATGAATCCATTCAGTGTACCGAAAGTTGTAATCAAAACAGTGTGAGAAGTGTAGAAATGTAATTCCACACATCACTGTAGCATGTATAATACGGGACACTGTAGCAAGTTACTGTAGCAGAGTATTTAAACACATTTTAGGGTTTTATTTTCATAACTTGAAGAGGGGAAAACGTGGGAGGAGGCTGCATTTCTGGATTTCTCTCATCCCTTGGAGTTCTTGAAGGAGAAAGAAGATTTTGAAAGAGGAGGAACTACAATTCCAAGAAGATTCATCTACAAAGAAGATTTTCAAAGAATTTGCTAAGTTCTTTTTTTCCTTTTCAATTCTGGAATTTCTCTGTATTGTATTTGTTATTCTGATTGAATATGTGTAACTAAATCTGAATTGGTTGAGGGTGATTTCAAAGCCCTTGATATGGATTTTGTGAGTTGATTGTGTAAGAAATTGTTATCCAATTCTCTAATTGAAGTTGCTTGTATTTTCCCATATCTAATGCTTATGATTGCTTACTGATTGTATTTGGAATGGCCAACTGAATATAATCTGTTGTTGTCTATTGCTAGATTAGAAATCTTGATCCGTAATTGTCATGAATTTCCAATCATTAGTAGCAAAATTGTGATCAGAGATTGCAATTGGAAAATACAACCTAGGTTAAATAATTTGAACTTGTGTGATTATTGCTTAGATCAACCTATCTTTCTCATCGTAATGCTTCCATTGAATTAAACTCAGAGAGCTTGTTCTAGGTTGTTTAATGGATAGAGATTAAATAAAGAGCTTGTTTTATTTAACAACAAAGTAAGGAAAGATTGGGATAACAGAGCTTGTTGTTATCTACGGTTGATAACTTCAATGCTGTAATTGGATTACAATTCTATGTTAATTCACAAATTCATATCTTGTGGCAGAGAATGAACTCTTAACCAAGTGTCTCTCATTGATTTTTCACTCCATTTAACTTTGCTTTGTGTTATTCTTCATTTGCTTTCGTATTAAGTTTAGTTAATCAATCAACAAAACCCCCCCTGTTTAGTTTATTATTGCTGGAAAATAACAAATTCAATTAGAATCAATCCTCGTGGGAACGATATCTTACTTATCACTTTATTACTTGTGCGACTAGTATACTTGCTAGTTTCGAACGCATCATAGTTAATACCTTCCATTCATTTGCGAACCGGCTTCGAACGAATTTCTCCCAAACTTCATCACTAATGAAATTGCATTCATCTGGCTTATTTGCTAAGGCATCTTTAATAGTCCATATTTCAACAACCTATCTGAAGTTAAAACAGTCTTAAACTGCCGCCATGCCCTTGAAGCTTGTTTCATGACATATTCTTTATGGACTGGATCAACATCGTAATGGTTCTGGTATTTTAAAAGAAAAAAAGAGAATTGTGGATTCAGGAAGAACTATTATATAAAAAAACAACACTTATATAACCAAAAATAAACATAATCTTCGTACCACAATTGATTCCCATATTCTATCTTTTGTCCCTTGATCCACAAGTCTCCAATCATTTGTTAGTATTGAGGTTGCACTGTGTGCTTCAAGATCGATAGTTGAAATAAAGTTATCTAAAATAGGCCCTTTTTCTGGCTGATTATACTCATTAAATTCAATTCTATTTCTTTCTTTGTTAGGACCTCTATTTCTCCTAATATTCTTGCAAATTCCTCTTATTCGACGAGAAGTTGTTGAACCGCCCTCAGTTTGATCATTACTGGACTGTTTTCCTCCACTCAATGTTACAACCTACACAAAAAAAAACTGTCAAACAGCCACTCAAATACTTCAAGTTATACAACATAGCATGGAATATGAGAGAAATAAAATAATGGTGATGCAACATGACTAAGCAAAATAACTGAAACAACAATCAGCACTACCAATATCTCAATAGTATTTCCTCCATGGTTCAATTATCAACCCAAACCCCCTCGCAATTATCACAAACATAATTGATATCATCATCATCAACTGTATCAAATGATTCAATATTAGGTAAAACATTTATGAATGGATTATGATCAACCAGACTAGGTATTTGGTCATGAATTCTATCGATTTTGTATGATTTATCATTTGTAAATTGTACCACCGACCATCTACCATCACTTAGGTCTATTACATAAAACACTTGTTTTGCTTCTGCAGCAAGGATGAAGGGATCTGACTTGTGGCCAATACCATTAAGATCCACCAATGTCACACCAAGGTCATCCATTCTCACGCCCCCGTTGCTGTCCACCTAATCATACTTAAAAATTGGCATAGTTAGCATATGATAATCAAGAGCCCAAATCTCTTTTTTAACTCCATAGAAGAGTAAGTCTCCCATAATTGGGTTTTTGTCTTTTGAACTTGCAACCTGCATTGTTGTTGCCTTGATACTAACTCCACTATTTTGATGGACTTTATCATCCCTGTGGTCTCTTGTATGGAAGTGGCAGTTGTTGATGATGTAGCCTGAATAACTTGTGACATGTGAACGAGGCCCTGGAGCTAACCATTTCAACGTAGAAGACACTGGCTCATCATTAATTATTGAATTTGAAACCTAGTAAGAAATAACATATTATATTAAATGAAATGTTAATATGTTAATGAAGCTATAAACACAAGACAATGCAAATAAAGAAACAGTTTACCTTATCTTTAAACAATTGGATAAAGCTACGATTGTGTTGGGTTTGCAACCACTTAGCATTTTTTGCTTGCCTTAGGAAACGATTTTTTAACACTTGCATATGCTCTCTAAGTTGCCAAAAGAAAAGAGGTAAATTATAATTAGTGATAAATTTAAGCTCACGGAAAGCACAATGATGGAATAAAGTAAGAGAGAGAGACTTACTCAATGTAATGTTGCACTTCCTCTGTGTTTTCCAACACATATAGATAAGCTTGCTCCCAATCTTCAGCAGTGATAGAGATCACTCTACCCCCAACTAGGGGACCATCAACTTCATCTAGATTAATATCATTTAAATACTTCCCACTAAATTCAATCGCTTCTGTTGCAATGTAACAATCTGCAATACAACCTTTAGTATGATTTCTATTTCGAACAAACCCTTTTAGAATTTTCATGAAGCGTTCAAAAGGGTACATCCATCTTAAATAAACTAGACCACACAACCTCACTTCTCTAACCAAATGGACCGTTAGATGCACCATTATGTCAAAAAAAGAAGGTGGGAAGTATTTTTCAAGCAAGCACAAGGTAACCGCTAGATCACTTTCTATTTGGTTTAATTTAGGCACATCAACTACTTTGGTGCAGATATCATTAAAGAACATACAAAACCTTGTAATAGCATATCGAACATGCTTAGGCAAAATTGATCTAATGGCCAAGGGTAAAAGTTGTTGCATAAGGGCGTGATAATCATGGGACTTGAGACCAACAAGCTTTAAATCATCTAATGACACTAGGTTCTTAAAGTTTGAACAATATCCGAATGGGACTCGAAGGAGTAGCAAAAAAGTACGCTCGGTTGTTTGGCAAAAAATCTGTTTCTCTTTCTTACTTAAGGAGTAGCAAGCAGGAGGCAAGTACGCTCGGTTGTTTACAACCTTCGATTGTAACTCCTTCCGTAAACCCATGTGCACAAGATCCATTCTAGTGTTTAGACTATCTTTTGTTTTCCCAGGAATATTTAACTATGTGTCATAAATGCTCTCACATACATTCTTTTCAATGTGCATGACATCTAAATTGTGACGAACATGTAAATGTTTCCAATATGGGAGAGTAAAGAAAATGGATTTTTTCTTCCAACACACATTTTCATTGAGTTCAATCTTTTTTCTTTTTTTATCCTTTTTCTTCGCCCAAGTGTGTTCTTCCCTATCTTGTTTTTGTAGTATTTGCTCTCCCGTTAGTGGTCTTGGGGGAAGATCAAATTCTTGATGCCCATTGAAAGCCTTTTTCAATTTTCTAAAAGGATAGTTTTTTGAGAGAAATCGCCTATGACCCATATACATATTTTTCTTCCCATGTTTCAATCTACATGATGATGTTCCTTCCTCACATATTGGCAAAGCATAATAACCTTTTACAGAGTAACCAGAGAGATTGCCATAAGCAGGAAAGTCATTAATTGTCCACAACAATACTGCTCAAGGTTAAACATTTCTTGCTTACAGGCAGCATACACTTGAACACCTTCTTCCCAAAGCATGTTCAAGTCGTCAATTAAAGGAACCAAATAAACATCAATGTCATTTCCTGGTTGCCGCGAACCTGATATCAAGAGAGACAACATCATGAATCGCTTTTGCATACATAACCATGGAGGAAGATTATACGTAACCATTACCACAAGCCAACAACTATAAGTACTACTTAGGCTACTATGTGGATTAATCCTATCAGCTGATATAGCTAATCAGAGATTTCTACGTTTAGCACTAGAATCAGGCCATATACGGTCAACCAGTTTCCAAGAAAGGGTCTCTGCTGGGTATCTAAGTTTACCATCATTAACTCTACCCTTGGCATGCCATGTAAAGTTTTGGGCAATTTCAGGAGATTGAAATAACCTCCTAAACCTTGGAATGGGAGGAAAGTACCACATAACTTTTGCTGGAATGCCTTTCTTAGGTTTAGATGTTTTACATGTGACTTTCCATCTCGACAAGCCACATGTAGGACAACTTGATTCGGATGCATACTCTTTTCTATATAAAATGCAACCATTATGGCATGCATGTATTTTTTTCATAAGACCAACCTAAAGAAACCATGGTTTTCTTAGCTTCGTACATGGATGTAGGCAACTCATTATTGGGTGGTAACATATCAGATAGGAGGTCAAGTAACTCAGAGAAACTTTTGTTAGACCAACCATATTTTCCTTTAATGTTGTATAGTTTCATTAAGGCAAATAGTTTTGTGTGGGATGTGCATCCTGGGTACAAGGTCTTCTTAGCATCTTGAAGTAAATTATCAAAACATTCAAGGTCATCCTCATTATACTTGAATGCATCATTGACCATATCAAATGTAGCAAATGGATGATTGTTTTCTGAATATTTAGCAAATGATGAGTTTACGATTTTGGGTGGATTAACCGAAGTTGGCTCCCCATGCCAAATCCAAGTTTCATACTTAGTATCAAACCCTTTCCTAAATAAATGGGTTCTAATGTCCTATCGGGTGTGGAAGGCAAAACATTGACAGTATCTGTAAGGGCATTTCATGAGGTTTGAGCTGTTACAGTGTGTAGTTGCAAATTCTAAGAAGTTATCCACCCCATCCGAATACTCTTTAGACAATCTATCTTTCCAAATCCAAGATTTATCTATCAAGTGAAATAATAAAGAAAAAACTTGTTCATATAAGATTCATTTTAGTACTCTTATACAACGTTCAAGTTAATATTTAATAGGAGGATTTAGCTTTGAAATATTTGAATAGGTTATTTATTATCTTTAAAGTACGTGGTGTTGTTTACAACTCAGTACAGACCAGTATAATGCCTATTCAGGTTCACGACTGGAATATATGTCGAGGTTTCCAGCCAATATACTTTGGAATAATAACTTGAATTTTTTTCCCCATTTTTTGCAAACGTGCAATATAAACTTGGTTTAATTTCTATAAAAAGTACTAAAGTTAATATTTAATGAGAGGATTTAGCTTTAAAATATGTAAAAAAAATGTTATTAATTATTATGAAACAATCAAGCGACAAATAGTAGACAAGCAACACAATAAAGCATGCATGTAAATAGTCTATGTATATGAAAATAGGTAACCATTATTGTGAAATGACATATTCATGTACACAGTGTTGACATTTCATTCAACATGATATAAAGTCAGGAATAAACTAAGAAAGCAAACATAATATATAACGTAAAATCAACCAATCAAATAAAATTCGAACATAAAATCAGATATAAATATCAAAGACAGGTGCAATTTATTTAGAGTCTTAATATGATTTGCATTGAACATAAAGCAAGAAACGTAGATGGTAATCACCTGGATGGAAGTAAGCCTAGTTTAAACTTCGATGAGCTAAAATCTTCGAAATATGCCAATTGATTTGAAATATCAAATCAAACAGATTATGATTTAAGTGCTACTTTTAACTTGTAAGAAAGAAAAATATATAAACCTACATATATAGCATCCAAAGAAATGGTTTTACATACATACATACATACATATAATCCATGAAATAATTGACAACATTTCTTCCTCAGCAATTCTATTATTAAAAAGATACAAATTATAATGGCTAAATTCTTTCTACAAAAGCATTACCTATAATTAGTTTAAAGTTAAATTGTTTCTATCAAAGGTCAAGTGTTGTATAGAAAAAAATTAATCATCTTAATAATTGGGCGTTTCTTCAAAAAATTTAATGTACCTCAAATTGATGCCCAATGTCAACCAATTGCAAGCTGCAATTACATGTAAAATGAAATTTAATCAATTTAAAATTAATATATAGAGAAACAAAATGGACTATGGAAAAAGAAATTTGAAACAATAATTGTAATGGCTGATCTTGAATTGAAATCCTATTGTGATGAACAAATTTACTACCATAATAACTACTATTCAATTGTGTAAGTTCTCAAGCGTGTTAAAGAATTTTCAGAACTTCAGGATTAGAAATCTTTGCCATGCAGTCTAACATTTAGAATAATCATCACTCATTTCATTTCAAGCATGCATGATTCTTTGTTTTTAGTTGGTAATGAACACATGCTCTCTAGGAGGTGAATAATACTTGCCCTTAACACTTATGCTCTCTAAACGTTGAGAGATGTAACTTGAAAGAAAATAAAAAGCTATGAAAAGAGAGGAAAAGATGACCACTGTTGTAAACAAGCTAAAAAAGAAAATAATTCCTAATCTCACATCAACATTGATTTGTTATCTCACTAGTTGTTAAGTTGATACATATAAAATATTTTATGATGTAGTTAACTACGAGATTAAATGCTATAAGACTAGTGGTAGTAATTAATTTCATGATAATAACGATAACACCAACAAAGTGGGACCTATTACATAGGATAACAATTGTCATATTGTATAGTCTACGACCACGTAGCTACCAATTTCATGCCTTGCACGCTTATGATTATGATAATTGTTAATAAAATAAGATCTAGTGAAAGTAGAACTATATATTGACTCAATTTTATGGTAATAATAAAATCATGATCATTAAATAATTAAATCAATTACCTGTGGATCGAAAAAAGTTCTGTCTTGGCCGCTTAGTTTCTCCAACACCTTTCATTGTAATAAATCAATTATAGGTTCAAAAAAAAAAGAAAACCAGTTAGCAAGAATAAAAAGTAATGCCAAACGGTGGACGCCATAACACCTTACCAAAAAATAAAAATTACCATTTTCCTTAAGCTCATTTATTTCTAAATTTACTGGAACTACAGCAGATAAGTTTTACACAAAATTATCTTTGATGTTAAATCAAGCTACTGTTTAGTACATCATTAACTTCTTAATAGCATTGAATCTATTAGTACAAATGAACATCTCAGGGGTTCATAACATTAATAATGAAAAAGATAAAGCAATACAATGAAATTAAAAGTTCCTACAGTTTCAATTGTGGTGAAACTAAAATAACAAAAAATGAAAGCAGTTGTAGTTCTAGTCAATCTATAATAAACACAATCAGTTTCAGTTCTGATCAAACTAAAACAACAAAAAGGGTTCCACTTAGCAGTTTGACAAACAGGTTCACCACTAGTAGAAAAACAGGATATAGCAACAAGGCTTTCGCAACGTGCACCTAGGGCACGTTGCCAAAACCCTAATTTCGCAACGTGCGTTGAATGCATGTTGCGAAAACTAATTTTTAGCAACATGCAACATAAGCACGTTGTTGAAAGTCTCTATCGCAACCTGCATTTCTTGCACGTTGCGAAAATTAAGCATTTGGCAACGTGCACAAATTGCACGTTGCAAAGTTATTTTTTCTTATGAATTTATTTTTATAATTAAAAAGAAAATATTAAATATCAAAATAAAGAAAATGCAATTTTATATTATTAAATTTAAAATATCATATTAAATCATTAAAAATAATTAAAATTAGTTTGAATTTTAAATGTTATGAAAAATTACACTGATTTCATATTTTGAATTTAAATAAAATAAAGAAATTAAAAATATAAGCATATTAATTAAATAATATAATTTTATGTTTAAATGTAAAATTAATCAATAATTTTTAACAATCTTTAAATAAAATATAATATTATTGTCTGTATAAAAGTAAAAATTTTTAAACCTTGAAAATTGTATGAAGTAAATAAAAATATTTATGTTGAAATCACATTATATAATTTTTTGATAAAAATTAAAGACTTAAAAAACTCAAATTAAATTTTATTTTGAAATAATATAACCACTACAAGATAAAAAATGGAAATGGTTGTCATAAATTTTTTGTAAAAAAAAATGGACCACTATTTATAAAACTAAAAACTTCTAACATAAGGGTGTATATGAAAAAAAAAACAAAATATTTGAACTTATAATAATTTCTAGGGGTGTTTTGACAAATTTTAATACAATAGGATATCCTGAAAAATCACTAAGGTATATAAAGAAAATGATGGTTGGTGAGCCTAAATCCCTAAAATCCCTACCCTAACGTAGCCACCATCTCTTCAAGACTCCAACGTCTCCATTGTCATCACTCATCAACTCTCGCCTGAGCCGCCTCCACTCCACCATTGCCAATCATCGGCCTTCCTTACTCGTGGCCAACTCACCTTTGCACTTCAGCGGGTAGCGGCCTAGCCTCCCTTCTCGTGTCGCGGCCAGCTCGCCTCCACGGCTCCAGCGCCCCAGCCTCTTCTCTCGTGGCCAGATGGCCTCTGCGGCTCCAGCGGCCCAGCCTCCACTTTGACGGTATATATTTTCTATGCCTTGGATCGAATGGGCATCTGAAAAGATGGTGGAGATGACTTGGAAGGTTGTGGAAAAAGCAGTTTGGTTGTCAAACTAGCCAACATCTTGCCTGAGGACTGATTTCAGGTATTCCATCCTCATACTAGATGCCTGTCTCTTTACAGTTTCCTTCTGCATGCACTGAATGTAATTATAAATGGACTAATAATCTAATCCATGTCGACTCTTAAGCAAGTAGTATTTTTTCTTTATTTTGAATAACCTCAGTTGGTCAAGTTTGGGTCGCCTAGTTTCAAACCTTAAGCACCCTGACACTAAACAGCAAGTATTGCAACATCGAAATATCACTAAACAAATGCCATAATCTTGTCTGGTTTTGCAGAATTTGATACTTATGAACAGCAATCATAAAATAAAGTACATATTACGTTTTAATTAATTTGTCTTTCAAACAAGATAAGATAAGAGTCACATAGTAATTGGAAAAATATACGTACCTATGAAAATTCCCACAAAGATTGCAACATAGAGTAGCCTGAGAGAGTACTGCATATTTACACGATGAATGCAACTTGTTAGAAAAATCCATTTATGTATATACTTAATTCTGTAGTAAGAGACTTAATTAAATTCTCTAACATATTTTAATTAGTAAAACCATTAAAATAGATGCATATGCATGATTTTAGTTTGAATATATATTGTTTTTATGATTGTTAAAAAATGTTTATAGTTGTTTATGATATATAACCTTTTATTTATCAGTTTGCTCTTTTTTGTGCATGCTTATGCAACTATTGCCCTTATCCTTCTTACCCATTAATTTTTTTAGCATATCTATTATTGAATATTGTTGGCTGTGATTTCAGCCTTGTTTATGGATCTTAAAGACACACAAAAGGCAGCAAAAATAATGGCATGAAAATGCAAAAAACAACAAAAAAAATAAGTGCAGATAGACAGCAAAAACAGCAAAGAAAGAGAGAAGAACAGCAGCAGATACAGAGGTGAAAGCAAAGGTTTTTTTAGACAATCTTTTTTTATTTGTTTCCCATCCATATTAGATTGATTTAGGCTCATATTATAAGCCAACGAATCCAATGACAGCCATAGAATTTGGTTAATTTTAGTTCACTTGAACAAAGTAGTGGTGAACTTTAATATACAAACAATGGTGCATATTGAAACTAGAAACATAATGCTTGTAACAGAAAATTCCGTTAACATTAATGCACATTAATAACAAATATTTTTGACTTGTAGAAATTGATATTATCTCTTGTACCTAATGCTTAATGTCTAAATTGCAATTTTTTGACAATCGAGGGTGTTATAGATTTGTTTTTTTCTTAATTTTCAAATCTTCTAGTTTCTTTGGTTTAAAGTTGTAATTGAAAGTCAATTTTGTTTCTTCAATATCTTAAATTTCTAAACTACTTAATTATCATATTTTATTCTCTAGGTGGAGTTTACCTTTTATTTTTTAAAATTAGTATATATTTAATTTGCTGAATTTTTTTTGCAGGATTTGTTGGTGTTTGCTTGAAAAAATATCTATGAAATTTCTTATTGTTCTGACATCTATTGATATGTTATTTTGAGCTTCTATTTTTTGTTGTTTTGGGATTTTATAGGTTAATGTTTGATGTAACGATTGCACTTTTCAGTTGTTGGTAAATTTGGATATAGGCTGTCATGTATTTGCTCTTGATTGTGTTATAGTAAAGATTTTATAAGTTAATGCCTATGATGTAAAGGCTGTATGATAGGTAGGCAGAGTTTTGGGAAGAAGAGCTTTGAACTTCTAAAGGTAAAGTTGGCTTTTTGAGGAGTTAATGGCTGAAGATAATAGTCTTCTAAAACATTCCATTGCAAATTGATCATTGCTAGTTCATTTCTGTTGGAGAAGGCCTGGATAGAAAACTGAAATGCAAACAGCAAACAGCAAAGCAGAAAGATAGAAAAGTAGAATGCAGAAAAGCAGAGAAAAATAGGAGACAAGACTGGAAATAAGTTACAAAGATCGCTTCAAGAAGATGAAAATATTAAAGAGTTGCAAAGACATTTTCGTTTCTAATGTTGTTTCATTTGTGGTACTTCCAATGTAGTACTTGCTATTTCGTTATTTTAAGCCATTTAGACTACTATTGTATTGAAAAAGTACTCAAACTTTTAGTGTTGTAATGATATTTATTTTAATTTAAATGTGCACTTTGATATTATATTATATTTGTATACTTTAGTGTAATTATTTGTATTATAATGTATATAATTGTAAATATAACAAGCATTACAAATTACCTTAAAAAAGGACATTATAAAATATATATAATACTTATAGCAACGTGCAATGCATGTTGCCAAAAAGTTGTCATAGACATATAGCAACGTGCAATGCAGGTTGCCAAAAGTCCAGAAATTCATGACATTTAGCAACGTGCAATGCATATTGCAAAATTGTATATAGCAACTCGCATAAGGAACATAACTTCATTTACAATATCTGTTGATTCATAAATTTTAGCTACCAAAAAAAAACTAAATACAAGGAACTAGAAAACAGAAACAGAGATGTTGAACAGAATCCAATGTAATTAAATATCATAGCAAATTACTGTGTGCTTTTACTTATTAATAGGACTCAAAAATAACTGGGCAATTTTCCTCTATTGATACTACAACTTTCAAATTTTCCCTAGGTTGAGAAATTTTTTTCGTAAACTTAAGAGTTCGAAATCAGCTATGATCATCTTCATTCAAATGTTAGGGAGCTTCAAATCAAGGTGTGCTATGGGGTGTTTTAGGTTTCACAGAAAAGATAGATTCTATAAGAAAAAATAGTGTATCACCATTGCTTTACCACCTTATAGTGTGAAAATGAAGAGATTATTTGCCCAGCAAGAAAGTAGAACCAAAGAGAAGTTCCACCTAAGAGGCTTCATGCCCTGCACAAGCAACCAAAAATTTCTATCAGTGAACCAAATTTTTTAGAAAAGGAGGCACACATTTTTCAGAATTCAGATAAAAGAAAGTGAAGCCAACTATAATCCAATAACAATTCAAGATTACTGACCAGAGTTCTATAGTTCTGGTCAAGCACAAGAAAAAGCAGCAATAGAAATTGAATTTTTCCCAAATATGAGATAAAATTTTTAAGTCCTCTATTAACCCTCTTGTTACACCTTTTCTCATTAATAATTCACAATACTGATAGATATCTCAGCACGCTTTTTATATCTATGCTTTCTTTCATTAATTGCAAATAAAGATAATTAATTAGAAAAACCTAAAAGAGTGAGGCAGGCTGGCATTGAAAAATATCTAAAGGAACAATTAATCTGCAAAGTAACTTTTGTATGAATTGTTAGTCAGCAAAGTTGATGCCAAATTGCAATAGACACAGAATTTTCAGTAGCCCACAACATAAAAAGTCAAGATCCAATAAATAACTCAAGTACAATGGTAACATCATTAGCAAATAAGATCTTAAGTAGCCAAATATCCATCTTATTCAACTACATAAGTAAAACGATACAATAAAAGAGCACAATGCAATAGCATGTAGTTCATTGTTTCATTGATCAACAAATTCTAAGCCTACTACCTAGATATGTGAATAGGATAGGATCTAACTACTAATCACCCTATTTTCATTGACAAATGTGCTCAACATTCTTTCCAATATCAACTATATTCTCTAGCAAAATAAGGCAATGCTTTGTCCTTTTTCCCCTGCTAAATGATTGTCATTGAGTGGATGCATGCATCTTTGATTAAGAGGAGTGAAACAGGAACAGAACTGGATCAGAAAAAGAAGATAACTTTTTTATCGTGAATTCAAACACATGTAACTTCTTCATCATGCATTCAAACACATGAAAGAGAAGAAGATCACCGACTATTTATTTATTTGGTGGTGTCAACCACTGAGATGACACCAAACAAATGGAGTTAAGAACCTGTCCAAATCATAACCATCTTAAGCGACATACTCCATCACCAAGACAATTCAAGTAATATATCAAATTCCAAAATTTCGCAGTTTTTACCAACAAAGTTAGATTTCTGGGGGAAAAGATTAAAAACTGAAGACAATAAACAATACAAAACAAAATAAAGAAAACAAACTAAAACAAATGAAAAGGTAGATTAATTTAGGAGCCAGAATAAATAAAATTATAAGAAACCATGAATTTCTCCCCTTGCAGAACACTTAATTAAATCCACCACACCGCGTAAGGTAAATTCATTTGTTGATTATCATATTTATAAACTTAATTGTGTTCTTGCATTGTTTCAAACATGCAACATAATCAGACTAGAGAATAATAGAGATAGCGATTTTCCATTCAATTCAAATAATTATAAACTTAATTATTTGTCTAGTCTGTGACTTCAACGGCTGCCAATCTTTGAAATAACATCTTCTTCTACTATTCAGCATGTGACATTGAAGGCAAAGAGAAAGAGTGGCAGATTAAGAAGTAGATGGGAAAGGAAAATCGTACCTAAAAGAACTTGTGATTGCTACAAGCTTGCGAGCACCGAAGATGAAGACGAAGAAAGCGATTAATCCGAAGAGGATGGCTGGTTTTTCGTGACTGAGCTTGCGAGCACCAAAGATGAAGACGAAGAAAGGAATTAATCTGAAGAGGATGGCTGGGTTTTCGGGGATCAATGGAGATGGCAATGAATCTTGAAGACGATGGCAGAGAATACGCGATGGCTTTTCAGAAAAGAGGCGAAGAGGTGATGGATCGGAATTCAGAGAAGAGGCGATGGGCTTCTAGGGTTTAGAAAATTTTTCCTTTTATATTAACTAATATGTATCACAATTAAAAAAATTGTGACATAAAACTTAACCCGCCTTTTGTGTCTTGTGACACATATGGGTTTGACTGAAGTTGGGGTTTTTATACTTGTCATTCTTTCAAGAACTGACATAAAATTAATGACACAAAATGCCTGTTTTGTTGTAGTGAGAGAACTTGCGACTTAAGTGTTTATGTAATTCAGTGTCAGACATCTTGGTTATGATATACTTAACATTGTGTTTTTAAGTTATTTGCGACAGAGAGTGGGCAGTGTCACTAGAGTTTAAAATCTTGGCGGGATTTTGTTTTACAAAGATTAGGTCAGTGTGTGAGAGTGAGTCAGCACTGTAAACGATCCTAAAAATTGTACAAACAAGAACTTAGTGAATTGCAGCTCTATAGCTATCCGTGGATATAGGTTTTATAATCGAACCACGTAAAATTCTCCTGTGCCGATTTACATTACAGTTTACTGTTATAATTCTTATATCTGCATACTTCCAAAACTTACAGTTATTTTTGTCTTTAATATCCAAAAATAATTTTTTGAAAAAAAAATATTGACAATGACTATTTGAAAAATAAAGAAATTGTTCTTCAAGTTTCCCGAAAAGCCCAAAATTCCATTTTGTTTTCGATATATATAAAAATAAATCTTGAACCCTCACAAAATAAATCCTTTTTTTTCCTCAAATTTTACACTAGAAGTATTTCCACTGTTTTCAAAAGTTGTTATAGATGTGCTCTCAAAATTCTTTTTTGTCATCTTCAAAATCTTAATATATATATATATATATATATATATATATTGCATTTTTACTATTCATTTTAAACATTATATATATGTGTGTAAACACATTATTTAACAGAGAATACTTGGGATAATATACTTTTAAAATATATTTAATAATAGGAAAACGTGTAAATATAAAAAAAAAATAACCAACTGTTTTGAATCATCTTTTTCAGAATGGTTATTGCTTCTAAAAGTATAGATGTCCTACGTTCCCATTTCAATATCAAACTATCTCTAGTTGTGATACTCGATCACTTGGTCATTACTTGACACACCAATTAGTTTTAGCATCCCTCGACAGCACACATAACTTGATAGACGTTTGTCTACTGTCATTCGAAAGCTGTTTAGCATTATCGAGCAAATAAATTCGGTACTTCATTTGAAACTCAATACTTGACTAAGTACTTAAAAAAGTCTAACGCAAAAACATTTGCAAAACTTTGATTATATTATATATTTTTGCAATATGATGTTACTTCACATATCATATGCATATTACTTGGGTCATTCTATGTACATTTCATATGCCAATACATTCTTATAAAATTTATAAATAAATTATAAATAAATATATTATAAACATATTTTTTATAATATTTACAACTTTTTGTTTGGCTTGTAACTTTATATAAATATTTATCATCTTTATACAAAATTCGCAAAAATATAATGATACATCAAATCAAATATACCATAGCATTTCCCATACTAATCTAATAATAAATTACCAAGGCTATGATGTTCTAATCATACAAATTGTTAGCAAAGCTTATCATCAAAAACCTTAAAGGCAAGCTTTTGTAGCTTGTTGGGTGCCATGGCCTGTCCCTTTAAACCCACATAATCATGGGGCAAATAGGCCAAGGGGGCCATGCACCACATGAACTTTTTTGTTTATCTGAGTAAGCAAATCGATGCTTCATCATGACAAACAATTTGCTGCTATTATTATTTATTTTTCTTAGGTGGTCCATCAGCAAGGCCAAAAGTAATCAAACCAATAAAAATAAAAAATTAATTAACTACGTTGATGGTTCAAATATCTACGTTTATGCCTCTTCTTCTTGTCCTATCTAATCTATCCCATTAATTATCTTACATATAAAATCAGGCCTTTTTATATTTTATAAATATATCATCATACAAACGCACACTTAAATAATCCAATCATTATACGTAACGCGGAGGGGTTATTATAATAAATTACAATAAAGAACATGAATTTAATTTCCATAATTGAATTTCCTGAAATCATTTGTTAATAAAATGGGAAAATGGTTTTAATAAAACAATGGAGTAAACAAAATCAACTATTAAAAAAAAAAAAAGAAGATAAAATTTGTAGTTATTTTGTTATCACAAACCAACCGAACTGTAATCCAACAAATTTCCGTTACTTGTATCGTGGCAAATCGAGAACATTGAAAATAAAAGATTGAATAATTAAATCCAAAAAATAAAATTAATTAAAAGAGAGAAAGAAGACAACAGGGGGGCTACAGAGAAATTGAGAGTTGTAAACTCCGTTAAACCACATTGAACCAGCTAATCTCATCTCAACAAAACAAAACAAATCGGATTCTCGTTGGCCAAAAATAATTTTACTTGCCTCATTTTCGCTTCTCTTTACACGAATTTCCAGAAAAACGAAAACAATTAAAACTAACACATTCCCGAGCACAAAAACATAAAATATATTTTTTACTAGGGTAATTACCTAATTTGTTTCTCTCTCTCTCTCTTCCTTTCTTTTTTTTTTCTCGTCGATTTTCCTTCCCTCCAAACACCGCTTTGCTGCTGCTGCTGCTTCTCCTTCTTCTTTTGGTTTATTGATTTCTTTAGGTTTTTAATTCGTCTTAGGGCACCTTTGTTTGTTGTTGCGGTGGCTGAGAGAGATCTTCTCTGGAGGTTTAATTTTCCCGGGAAAATTTTAACATCTTGAATCCGCCAGCGGCCTGCAGCTCTCTTACTGCTTCGAGGTAAGACTAACGCAATCCCTCCTTCTCTGTGTCCCCTAGGGTTCTGTTTGTTTCGAGGGAAATTTTGTTTCTTTTTTCTTTATTCTTCTCCTTTTCATTTGTTAATTGATGCATCTTGGAAAGGAAATTTTGTTGTTTGATTTATAGAAGTAATTTGCTTTTTACGGTTGAAAGACAGTAAAATTTTCGTGGGTAAATTCGTAATGTTTGATTTGGTTGTTTTAATGCTTGTATAGGAATTTGGTGAATAATAGCTGGTGGATGGTGTTGAGGAAGGAGGGAATTTATGCATGAGGGATCTATACATTGAAGAGAGAGAAATTTAGCTGCGAGTTTAAAAAGTGTTATTTGAAGATTTGCCTTCTTTTTTTTTTTTTTTTTTGTTAAGATTAGGAATATTTTGGTTTTATCTTGAGTTTTTTTGAGTTTGAATGTGAGAAACTGGGTAAATGGATGTTGAAGTAATTTCTCGGTCAAGAGATGTGGTGAAATGCTGTAATTGTGGATGTAGTTGTTCCTCGATGGCCAGTTCCGCAGGGACTTGGCTTCGATCTGTGAAACGGAAGTATGACGAATTTGAGGATGGAAATCAGTCCTTTGTCCCTGGTTTGGATAGATCTTCGAATGCCCGTGTACAGATTGAGAATGAGTGTGATGCATTGCGTGAAACAGTTGCTAGCCAACAGCAAGCTATACAGGATTTGTATATGGAATTGGAAGAGGAGAGAAATGCCTCATCTTCAGCTGCTAATGAGGCTATGTCTATGATATTGAGGTTGCAGAGGGAGAAGGCAGAAATCCAAATGGAGGCCAGGCAATTCAAGCGATTTGCAGAGGAGAAAATGGCACATGACCAAGAGGAGTTATTTGCGTTGGAGGAGATGTTGTATAAGAGAGAACAGGCCATTGAATCCCTTAGTTGTGAAGTGCAGGCGTATAAGCATAGGATGATGAGTTATGGGCTATCAGAGGCAGAGGCTGTGGGTGAGAAACGTTCACTTTCTCGCAATGTGAGCAATATTGAGTTTGATAACCAATTTGATCTTCCTGCTGTTGATTACCCGCCATTAAAATGCAATTTGAATGAGAACCCTGGTCCTTTGGAGTGTGATAATCACATTGTAGATGTTGAAAAATACCCAGCTGGTGAGACCCCCCGTCATTTGAAGAATTTAGATTATAGGATTTCTCAGATGGAGAGAAGTCCCAGAAAAAAACATCTGGATGGGGAATTTTCCAGCGGGAAGAGTATACTAGAGAAGGTGATTGTTGGTCAGTCCCCTAGGCCGTCAAGACATGGCAGGAGGTTTTCGACTGATAGTTCAAGTTCAAACTTGGGGGTGATTAAAGAAGCAGGTAATTATGATTTTGCTTCAGAATCACCTAAATCTAAAAGTAGTGTCAAGAAGATGGAACAGGTGGAGGAGTCTCCTAATTTGAGGAGAACAAATAGTGCATCAGATAATGGAGATGACATGAGTGACAGAGTCTATACCATTGATTCTGTCCATAATGGTGTACAATATAATAGTGTCAAGGAACCTAAATCTGGTGTAGGAATAGGCGATGAGTATATCTCCACGCCAGGGGATTTTGTGAATCGATATGAAATTGAAGATCCAGATATCAAGAAGCTCTACACAAGGCTCCATGCACTTGAGGCAGACAGGGAATCAATGAGACAGGCAATTATTTCGATGCGGACTGACAAAGCGCAATTGGTACTATTAAAAGAAATTGCTCAACATCTGTGCAAGGAAATGACACCTGAAAGACCAATGCCTGTGAAGAAATCATCTATTCTTGGAGGCTTTTCCTTCATTTCCATTTTCAAGGTAACGCTGGACGTATCATATATATTAATGACCCTTTCTTGTCTTTTAAATTGGCAACATATGCCATTGACAATCTCATTTCTATTAACAATTCCATTGATCTCCACCGTGTTGAACTTGATCTGACTAACTTGTTCCTTTACGATGACTTTAAAATGTCGAATTTATCTTTTTCTCGATTTCCTATTTACCAAGTTAACATAAACTAAATTATAATACAGAAGACCAGTAGATAAGCATAATTTAAGCTTTTATTGGAATCAGCAAGAGCTAAAGCTATCCTCATGATTGTTTATCATTTTATCTTTGTTACTTTGGAGCATTGTAGCGTTAAAGGCTCCCATAACTGGTTCCTGTTTCAAAATGGGTTTCAATATGTCATAAGTGACTTCTCTCTCTCTCTTTCTTTCTTTTGTTTCAAAATTGCCATTTTGCTTCCATTTTGTAATCTTTTTCCATTGTGATTTTGCATATACTTATAGTTGTTTTATCTTTACTTCTACTAGTTTTTTAATGTATATTAGTGGGTTTGTCATTAGTTCCCCTCCCCTTCCCACCAGCCCCCAGCCCCGCCCCCCCGGCCCCCCCTTTTTATTTCTTCATTTGAATGCTTCTGATCAGATTTTGGATCTCAAAATTATTCACCGATTTGTGTTTACATTGTTGGAATCATTATAAGTCAATTATGAATTAATTTTACAGTATGAAGCTTTCCTTCTCCATTTTTTTGTTATCTGTAATTTATAATTTTCATCACCTGTGCATCCTGTTTTGAACTTTTGGCTCTTTCATGTTTTGTGTTCAGTGGATCGTGTCCTTTGTTTTCTGGAGGAGGAGAGCTTGTCGAAGCAAGTAAGCAAATAACTGGCATGGTTACTGATGAAGTTATCTCCTTTCTTTTAACTGACAGTGACAAGAAAAAATAAATTCATGAACTTTACATAAGTTTCTTCCTTATATATAAGGAGTAATAATGAGGTGAATCAAAGTGTTTCAAATATTAGGGAAAAACTGCTACAGGCTGTTTCAGTTATTTTGTTCCCAAATTCATACATATAGGAGCACCTTCAAAAACTAATCATGAGAAAATAGATCACAAATTCCAAAGAACATTTCTCTTCTACCAAAATAATTGACATGGTGCAAAAGGGAGCACTTGGGGAGAAGCCTGATTCTGAGGAGGGAAATCTAAGTTCCCGGAAGAGGAATAGAGCAATAAATGTTGCTGTTAATGTTGAGAATCTTTTAGAAATTTCATGATTATCCTATGAACTATACTCAACTTGTTAGAGGTCTGTATCACATGTTTGTGGAGGAGCCCAATAGCAATGTGTAACTATGATTTTAATGTGTCAGGTTCATAGTGGTTAGTTGAAAATGTGCAAGAGTTCTCACAATGCTGAAAGAGATTCTTGGACACCGACACCTACAAGATATTTTAGGGTGAAAGTGTATATACATTTTGGATATTCATGAGACCTTTCAATTTTTGTTGGTTGATGCACTTGCTGAGAGTAATTGAGTAAATTCTGGTGTATACCTGCAAGCACAACAATGTGGATTTTTTTTTTTTTTTTTAACTATCTTGAACTTTTTGTAGTCTGGATTGATCTTGGTGTTTGATCTAAACTTTGCCATATTTTTAATGCAAGCAGGTATTCATGTGGGTTGTCAGCCAACAATCCGGGCTTGCTGTTGCTACTAGAAAGAGGTCCTCGCATGAGGCAGTGGAGATGTCTTACGAGTACACAAGTGTGAAACCGTTTCTCAAATTTCTGTATCCATTTGCAAGTGCCATGCTCATATTATAATGCCATGTGGATTTTGGTCATGCTTTTACATTCGGTTTTGCATTCTTTTTTCTGGATTCCTGATTGCTGTGGAAATGGGTATATGATTGTGCAGTGTTTATTTGTTTCGCCGTGGTTGAGATTGAATACAACTGCTGGTTGATCCATAAACATAGATACGGTATAGCGCTTGCTTGTTCAAATTTTAGTTTATTGGAATTCAGTTAAGAGGTACATGTCCTGGGACAGTCCTCTCCTGTACATTACAGATTCTTGTATGATTCTCAATTAAATATGAAGTGCTATCTTTTCACATCCTAGATTTCATCTTTCTCCCGAATCAGCGCAAGTTTGATTCTAAGGTCCTTTTTCTATGTTCTTCATTTGTATTCCTTGTATACTTATGAATTTATTTCATTAAATCTTATGTCAATAATTTTAACGAAACACTTTTCGCTTTGAGAGTTTTATTTCAGTAAATCATCCTTCTGGGTTCGTTTTACTTCTTTTCATTTTTCAGGTTACACCTAGGCTTATGCTGATACCTCATCGATATAGGTTTTGTTAGAGACTTTTAGATTATGTACCTTTGATAAAATTTTATTAGATAGTGTGATCCTTTCTACTAATAAGACTTTTTTGGGAACAAAAGTTGTGGGGCAGATAGAAGATGGACCCTGTAACTTGGTCCCAGATGATTGAGACTAAATGAGCATTTGACTTGACTCATTCAATGCCTGATGTAGACAGGGCAGAGGTTGAGCGTAGCACGTTGTATTCGGCTTATGAAGAACGATGTGCTGTTGGCAATAATCTTTAACTTTTTGGTAGATTCTTTTAGCTTGGGTTTGGGCTTTTGTTATTATATCCGTTCTCTTTTCTTGTCATGCTGAGCACTTTCCTTTCCCCTAGCCGCCAAATGATGAAAGACTCACGAAATTTCTGCGCTTAGTCGTTATATGCATGCTAATATCATCTAACATTCCAATGTTAAATATCAGTATTGATTCTTGACAACGGTTGAATGGGTATTTTTAAATATAAATAAATACTATCGATCCAATCCAACATTTATGAAGGATTCTTAACAATTTAAAAGTAATAGTGAACCATTTATGCCTTTAGTGCTGCCGTGAAAATGACAGTTATTAACCTGATACGAATACGAACCCTCCTCTGGGTGGGTTGGATGCAGGACAAGTATTATCAAGGCCGGTAGTTCGGTGGTTGAATTTGACCCGCCGTGCACTTGTTAAACAAGCCAAGTGGTCATTTTCACTGATTGTTGCCGCCTTGTTTGATTGAGCTTCATTCACTATTTTCTCAATCAAAGTTGCTAGTTGCTTTACTTATGAAATGTGGATAACTATTACCATTTTTAACCATTAATCAACCTTATTGTCAAAAATTGAGGACCTCTATACCAAATTGAATAAGGCAATTTTATGGGAGATTTTAAGTTTTTTACAGGGTTTTTTGAGACGTTAAAAAGTTCTTTAAGGGCATGTTTAGGAGATAGGACAAAGGGGGGATTGGACTAATTTTTAGGACTGTTTGTCTTAATCCCTTGTTTGAAACATTTTAAGAAAATTGGGAGTGGATTAATTCTAGTGCCAATAGTCCAAATTTATGGGACAACTTGTTCTATGTTTCATCATGGGACTTCTTGTCTCAAGCTTGAGTCAACCTTTTTTTATAATCTTATTATAATTAATAATAATATGTGATATAATATAATAAAAAATAAAATAAAAGTATTATAAATAAAAACACTATAAGGATAATATAAAATAATTATCAATAAAAAGTAAAAATAAATATGTTATCATTAATAATTTTAGAAAAATTAATTTAATGTAAAAATAAATATTATTAATCTCATAATAATATAAAAATATAAAAATTTTCATAATATAATAAATAATTACATTGCTCAATTAATAATTCCAAAATAATTTTATTTTTATATAAAAAATGGAATATTATTAAAAATTAATATAATAATATAAGCATTTATAAATACAATAATTAATTGAATTACTCAATAATAATTCCAAAATAATATTAGTTTTATATAACAAAATTGGAATATTATTTAAAATTAATATAATAATATCAGTATTTATAAATAAAATAATTAATTGAATTACTTAATTAATAATTCCAAAATAATATTATTTTTGTATAATAAAAATGGAATATTATTAAAAAATTAATATAATAATATAAGCATTTATAAATACAATAATTAATTGAATTACTCAATTAATAATTTCAAAATAATTTTATTTTTGTATAATAAGAATGAAATACTATTAGACAAATATCAATACAATAATATAGAGAATTATTCAATAACTTCAAAATAATATTAATTTTATTATGTAATACAAATAAAATATTATTAAAAACTATTAAAAAATATAGAAATATATCTATATATATGTAAAATAAATAATTATATTACTTTAGTAATATTTTCAAAATATAGTACAATTTTTTAATTATATTTAATTATTTAATTATATTTATCTAAAATTAATCTTCATCATTACTCATAATAATGATGTAATAATAATTAAAAATATTTAAATTATTATTTATTATATAATAATTAATTCCTAATGAAATGTAAAATATTTTAATCTTCATAAAAACATTAATAATTTTTTAAAATACTAAATTAATTTTTATTCAAATTAAACTTGAATAAAAATAAATTATTTTATATTTAGAAGTTGATTTCTAAAAAATTTTTTATACACTAATATAGTCTAGTCTCATACTATTCTAAATATAAAATAGTACTATTTATAGTTCAATCGAGTCTAACCCAATCTCATTCTCAGTCCAGTCTAATCCTAAATCCGAAACAAAACGTAAAGAGGTTAAAATAGCACTCTTGTTGTGGGCTGCTTCACTGTTTTACTTTTTAGAAAAAGTAAATGTAGTACCACTTAATCTCACCAAAAATTAAATTGTATCAGAAAATATATGGTCATAAAATATTAGAGAACAAAATATTTGTGAAAAGAACGTTAATTCACTTTATATGTCTAAGATAAAGTAAACCTATACTGAGCTAAAAAAATGTTACAAAATCATTTTATATGTGGTTTATATTTACATTAGCTTAGAAAATTGCATAATGCATATTCTTTAACCTTGTAAATAAAAATAAAAACCATATAACTTACTGTTTGACAATTTTTTTAACTATTATTAATATAATTTATAAATAAACATTCAATAATACAATTAATAAATTTTACATTTTATCGTATAAATTTCTCCTTTCGATGTTTTGTTAAAAATGTCAGACCAACCCAAATTCATCTACCAAGGTTCAATGGCGGGGCCCTATTACGATAGCCAGTTGGGTTGGTTCAGTTCTGTCCATCAAGGCCTATGGTTTTTGGGCGTTCTCCTTTAGGCCCGGGACATGATATATACGGGCCTCAACCCGAATTATCCACTATCCAGCTTTATGAAGTTACGATTTGTGGGCTATTGGGTCAAAAACGTGAAAATTGAGTTTTCGTCTGTTGGGCCACTCTAGGCCCAACCTAACCTATGCAGTTTCGAAATAACGTAAAACGTTTTTCTAAAGAAATCGTTTTCCTTATAGATAAGAAGACGCGTTTCGAAATGCCAAAGATTGCGAACGCTTAAAACCCCTGTAGCTAGTTTTCCCCAACCCCGAAAGCTCTTTGTACTCTGCAGAAGCAGCATCACCGCCACGAGAACCTCCCTATTCCTTTCAATGCTGAGCTGCAGAAGTTTGTTATCTCAAGCCATAAAGAAAAGCAAAAAAACCAAAAATAAAAACAAAGCCAGGAACAAATACAAAAAGAAAAAATTTGTTTCGAGAAAACAAGATTTTCCACCACCATACCATTATCAACAAGAACAACATGAGGATATAGAAGAAGCAGAAGAAGAAGAAGATACAGAAGAAGGATTCAGCCTCAAGTCCGCAGCTTCATCACACTCTCATGGGGTGCAACCATTGGGCAATCTTTATTTCAGCACAAGCTGTGTCAATTCTAGGAACACTGGCCTCGGTAATCTCCAAATTCTAACTGATGAGCTGCTTCTTGATATTTTAGGCTTATTGGATGCTACCCAGTTGGGTGTTTTAGCTACTGTTAGCAAATCTTTCTATGTCTTCACTAACCATGAACTGCTGTGGAGGAATCTTGTATTGGATAATCTAAACGGTCAGTTTTTGTTTAATGGGTCCTGGAAATCTACTTACATTGCTGCTTGTTTTCCTTCATTTGATGTTGAAAGTATTGGTTTTTCTGGTCGTTTGAGAGTTAGAGATTTCTATTCTGACTATTTGTTTCAGAGTTGGTTATGTGCTAATCTGGAAATGAAACCTGAATGGCTTGAGAGGGATAATATAGTTAGAAAGAAGGGTATGTCTGTCGAAGAATTTGTTTCAAATTTTGAGGAACCAAATAAGCCAGTGTTACTGGAAGGTTGTTTAGATAATTGGGCTGCAATGGAGAAATGGGATAGAGATTATTTGGTCAAGTTGTGTGGTGATGTTCGGTTTTCAGTTGGACCGGTGGAGATGAAGCTTGGGGACTATTTTAGGTATTCAGACCTAGTGAGGGAAGAAAGACCATTGTATTTGTTTGATCCAAAATTTGCGGAGAAAGTTCCAATTTTGGGAACAGATTATGAGGTTCCAGTGTATTTTCGAGAGGATTTGTTTGGTGTTTTGGGCACTGAGAGGCCAGATTATAGATGGGTTATAATTGGACCAGCTGGGTCTGGTTCGTCATTTCACATTGATCCTAATTCAACATCAGCTTGGAATGCAGTCATAAAAGGTTCTAAGAAATGGGTTCTGTTTCCGCCAGATGTTGTTCCACCTGGGGTGCACCCAAGCCCAGATGGTGCAGAGGTTGCATGCCCTGTTTCAATAATTGAGTGGTTCATGAACTTCTATGGTGCTACAAAGAATTGGGAAAAGAGACCAATTGAGTGCATTTGTAAGGCTGGGGAAGTAATCTTTGTGCCTAATGGATGGTGGCACTTGGTGATCAATCTGGAAGAGTCCATCGCTATCACACAGAATTATGTCAGCAGGTTTGTTTGTTATACATGTTGATTTTCTCCTTCATTTATGAAGTTCAAACATTTGTCTTTGAGAATATTATGTTGATCATGAAATTCATTTAACCATGAACTGGATAGTCAGTTTATCATAGTTCTTTCAAGCCTGGTGGTAAGATAAGCTTCTCAATAAAGTTACATGTCCTTAATTAATAATTTGAACCATAAACTTAAATTAAAAAAAAAAATGAAAATCAATGATTTACTTATTTATTCTGTTTCTCAAGAGCCATCGTAAGCTCAAAGTCAACTTGGCGAAAAGTTCTTTCTAATTTTGGTAACAATTGAGGGAGCTGCTGGGGTAATTATAAGATAGATATTCTTTCAGATTATAACAGTGTTTTCATATTATGTTTCATACTTAACTGGGTTGAACTATCAATATTACACATATATACAGAAATTACTAGGATAGAGGGAATTTGTTGTTCAGGTCTTAAATTTTTTGGCTAACGGTGGCAGCATGAAATCATGTTTACTAAATGCTGCTCTTCAGCACGTGCATATTCTTTAAGACCTATAAATAAAGAATACAAAAGCGCTTAATCACCTTATTCCTATTTAAATATCAAAATTAGTGTACTTTTATTAAATATATTGTCATACGGGAGCGTTACTCATCCGTAATACCATGGTTTTTGGGCATGAAAAGATTTTCGGATGCTGGTTTTCTGTATTGCAGGAGAAATTTGTTGAATGTCTTGGATTTCCTTAAGAGACCTAATGCGAGCACGCTTGTATCTGGAACAAGAGACCGAGTGAATTTGCATGACAAGTTCAAGAATGCTATTGAAACCTCTTTCCCTGGAACTGTTGATCAGTTGGTGCAGAAAGCAGAGGAAAAAAAGGCTCAAGAGAAAAAGCTTTCCTTCTGGGATTCAGTTTCAGATTCCAAGATCGGTGCTTTCAAGTTCTCTTTTTAAAAGAAGCACCCATGAAGATGTAATGAATTGGTAGAATGGGTGAGTTAATTTGAGTATGATACCAACATTTGAGTACTTAGTTCTGTGTTTTTGCTATGAATTCAACAAGGAGTTGAATGATTTAACAACAATTTTTGACATTCATTGATTAATCATTTATAAAATTTTAGCTTAATGGCAGTCTACAACTGTTCTAGCTGTAATACTCTAGGTATTTATACCCACCATGACATTTGTAGTATTGAAATGTGAACTTCTAACATGTTATTTATCTGATTTTTTGTGCAATAAGTCATTTTGTCACAAATACTTTTGTAAAATATTCATGCTTTAAAGGCTAACCTACCCTAAATTGAGGAGCTAAATACTGATGCAAGTACGTATCCTTGTTAGACAATTATTTTTTTGAGTTTACTTTTTAGTTGGATCTTTTATGGAGGAATAGTTATTACTGGTATGCTTATCATTCTATCCTACCAGTTTTTGTAGTTCTTGTCCCTTAAATTTTTCTTTGTTTTTTGATGCTATGGACACCCAATGCACAGTTTCACCTCTTACATTAATACAAATCTTAGGCTTCCTATCAATAGATTATTACATATTTATAAGTAAATATATCCATATAAGTAGTGGCAGTGCCTGAAGATCATCAAGTCACGATCGGAGCCCATATCATTCTTGATGTGTTTGCAGCCGGTTGCCTATTCACCTTTATATTGATAAACCCTTCATTTCTAGCTAGTTTACTAGATTATGCGGTACAGGTCTTCTCCTGGACTCAAAAATCTTAGTTTTTTATCTACAATGCACTGATTCGAGGTTTTTCTGGTAGGGAAAACTGTCTTTATATTTTCATGCCCACTTGATAACATAACGTTCCCATTTTTAGTTATGTACTAAGATATGGGAATCCAATTTCATGGACGGATCTTGAAACACGGATTCGAAAATGATGTTTATTTGCAAAATTCTCTATTTAACATGCATGCTAGTATAAAGGCAGCAAGTGATACCTTTTGAGAAATGCATCAGTTAGATGAGGTTTCTTGGACCTCAACGACTTTTGGTTATAACAAAAGCCGGAATGTTGAATCAGCACGCATGTTGTTCGGAGGAATGAAGAACTTGGTTACGTGGAGTATGACAACCAGTGGTCATGCTTGAAATAATCGTTTTGGTAGAGCTCAGTTGTTTCAGGTTCTTCAAGCGAATGAGAGGGTTATGGTTAGTGTAATATCTTCTTGTGCTCTTGAATTGGGAGAAAGAGCTCATATGTAATGAGAAATAATTTGAATTTTTAGATTTAACGATCATCAATCAAATTGTTAAGAGGTAGGCGTCCTTTATCATTAAATAAATAATCATATATCATTAAATTATTTCTGAAATGTTAGAACTAAGAAAAATTAAAATAGTCGCTTTCCGCATGATTTTTTAAAATCACTCTGGCTCCCTGTCAATTGTCAATTTTCTAGCAACAATAGCAGCAACCAATGAGAGTGGTTCTTCCTTGCCAAACCACAATGAAAGCTCATGCCAATTCTTCAAGTCCTATTTCTAAGGTTACCCGAAAACAAAGATGAACAAGGAACATCTGTCACTCCATTGTCATTTGTTGAATTTTCCTCTGCCAGCAAGACATTATTCAGTTTTACAAAACACATCTATCTAACCTAACCCATTGTAGTGCTTGCAGTCTATGAATATCAATCCAAACCCTTCTAAACAAATGGAAAATCAATCTTTAATCAACGAGTCGAAAAGAGAAGGGAACTAAATCAAATTTTCACATGACATTAATCAAGGACTATCTGTTGAATGAGATAATACAATAACATGATGAAGGATCAAATTAAGCCACACAAGGACATCAATTACTGCTCAACATTGTATCTTTGCTAGAGATAAAGCAGTATGTCATACAGGAGAGAGAGAAGCTGTATAAGAACCACTGGAGTGTTCCAGGCCTCTTAAATAGCCTGAGCGCAAGTAAGGAGATATGGTAGCTTCTGAAATACCAAAAGCAGGGCCAGTTGGCTGTGAGTCTTCACCTCCTGCAGCTTGAGCATCAGATTTCTCACAAACTGCCCCAAGAGCAACATTCAAGCCAACTGAGATACGCTCTGTGGTAAAGCTGATAATCATAAAAAATGAAATCAAATGTGATAGCTTCCTTATTTATTAATAGTCCAAGAGTATCAACTAGAAGAAATGGCCAAGAATTCGTCTTAACTAAAACCTTTCTCGCTACCCCCCATTTTCTTAATAAGAAACTATAAGCTTTGAATGAATACTGAAAAGATGAGAAGATGTGGACCAAATGTTCAGAAAGAATAAAACAACAAAGGGAAACACTTATATACAGATTGGTCTATCTTCCAATTTATGAGGGAATTAAAAAGAAGTCTTCTATTGCTCCTACAAGTGGTAATACAAGGGAGCTTACCTAGAATGAACGAGCCTAAATTCATGACCATCCAACGGAATGCTCTGTGTTTGGTTAGATTATGAAGATTTGAATCTAAGTTATGTTTCAGGAAAACCTAAAATTGTAAAATAACTTCATTGGAACAGCAGCATCAACAAGCTGAAGACCAAACTTATTGTACCTTGCCTCAAAGTGCCTCCCCTCAGTGCCCATGAGGGAACATATACTGCAGATAATCCATGGTGGAAGATAAGCATCCTTAATTTCAATGCTACAGCATAAACCAGGAGATCCCTGTGTGGCTTCACCATCTTTTGCAACAGATCCCTTAGTGAGTGCAGCAAAATTATTAGATCTCTTCATCTCTATGCAACTAACCTGCAAAACAAGATAAACGCAGAGATATACTGAATTCACAGCAGTGGGAAAGAAAAAGAAACTGAAATTTTTGCACTGGATCAAAATTTTATCTATAATTCAATGCTTATTTTTACTACAAAGACAACTGCTGACAATATGTCAAATAACTGATTATTTCCTGATCATGCAGAAGGTAGTACATTTCATATTCAGTCCATGGCTCTATTGTAGAGGCACAAACACAAGCACTGGAAATTCAGTACACAACTAGAATTTCCAATGGCAATGAAGGCTGAAAACTCTGGGAGAGTAATTTTGGTCTAAGAGAATTTGGAATTACGCAAGACTAATAAGTGTACATTGACAACCCATGGATTGAGTCCTCAATAAAAGGTCTATAAATTATGGAACTGACCTCTGGTGCAGAGAGAGCAGCATTCTGAAATGGCACAGGTGAATACAATACAGGAACATCCACAGCAGTCAAATGAGTCAAGAAAGATCTGAAGACAATAACAAGAAAGATAGACCCAGACTCAAGATAATAAAGATCAGAAATAAGTATTCAAAAACTTTTAGTCTGAACACAAAAAATGTAGTAACTATATAGCTCAAGTTACTGACAACATTATCCTTATTTTCCAAAGTAAATTTTTTGCACTTACCTATAATTTAATAAAAAATCATATAAAGCATGTACACTCTTGTTGTCAGTGAAAGCAAGTAAGGACTGGGGAGTATTATCAATGTCAGACAAAGAATTTTGCCGTCGAGTCTGCATTAATGTCAGTGGAAAGTGCCAATGAGTTACTAAATACCAAACTAACTTCAACAGAAATGACATACTATCTATACAGAGAACTCTTGATATCTAATGATGAAAGAGTTCCAACAACAAAACGAATAGGCATTAACCTGGCCCAAATTATGCTTCTCGATTTCTGAGAGCTCAACCAGATCTTCTGTAGTAACTTGCTCCACCTTAGACCGGCAAAGAGGCATGGAGAAACAAACATCCTAATTTTTCACAAACAAAAGAAAAGGTGTCAGACATCGTAAAAAATTATAGAGAAGGTCACTAAAAGGGTAACAAACAAGCATGATACATTAGTCACATGCTCTGTCTCATACTGACCCTACTGGGGTTTAAACAGTTCACAACAGGACTTCTGAAACACCAGAATTAATTACCGTTTTATCCATTCAGATAGCTGAACTTGAATCCACTAATACAAGAACTAATTCCACCACAGAAAAAATTTGTACCAGCAAAAACATTAATTAAGATAGTTATGGTTGCCCATGTAGTTTTAGCATCAGCCTCTTAATGCCCCAGATCCTCGTTACTCCACATATATCTGATATAGCCTACCCTAGTACACAATCAGCAATGGAAACAATAGTACTAACAATTACTATCTTAAGTCCTTGAGATAGCCTTGTACCAGAAAACCATTAAGGTGAAATTTCCCACTAATGAGCATTTTGGAACTAAATGCAAGGTATCTACAGCCAGAACATGTCAACTATATTTGTCTTTCTCAGTGCTGATAGAAAGAACAAGTAAGAGAATATCGAAGTCAATAACTGAAATGAGATTCCTGAACTTATTTGGCTTTTAAATTTATTTCTTTACAACTAACATTCAGTAACTATATTTTTCTGGTTTCCAATGTTTTCTTGTCTTCTAATAGTAAAGAATAGTTTCATTTGGTGTTTCTTTCTTTTATTTTTATTTTTTTAACAGTCAAAGAAATAGCAAGTGTGATGTAAGGCTAGGCCACGAAGCACTATTAATTAACAAATTGAAAATGTATCTATAAAATGCCAGCTTAAGCACTACTTTATTCATGCAACGATTCGTAAGGACATAAAATCATAATTCAATAAAGGCTTCAACCCTTTCTTTTCTTTCTTTTAATCATGGCAAAAGTTGGAATCAAGGGCTTTAGCCACTAAGCCCAACCTATGGGATTCAATAAGGCTTAAACCCCTAGCTTTAACCATATTCCAAAAATTGCAGCAAGAAGGATAGAAATAAAAATGCTCCAACCTATAAACCACAGCCATCCAGGGCTGAAAGCTAGAAGTTAAGCTCTCATACAGAACCAACAGACGTTGCCCAGTCTCTCCTAAGCAATTAGAACAAAGAAACCCCAAGTATAGACCTTTTGACCTCTACTCTTCAAAAATAGAGTTATATTGAGACCTTAAAAACGCAGCCACAATTTCCCCATTGAGTAAAAAGAAAATAAACGGAGCCATACTTGAAAATATTTCAAGTCACAAAATTTGAATTAGGATTATGAAATAGGCTTGTATGTTCTATGGCAATATTTTCACATTGGAATTGTCTAAGAACCGGCTCTATCAAAAGCACCAATTCATACAACTTACATGCTCTTTTAGCAATGACCTCAATCCTCTTGTTGACTGTGAGATATATGCTTTGCATGAGCGCTTGTTAGTCCCCAAGCCATCAGAACCAATAAACATCACCACAAAATGTGAAGTACACACTAAGAAAAAAATTAAAATAAAAAAAGTGTGTCAATCTACATTTTTCTTCCTAAGGCAAGATATCCAATTATGGAAACAGACAAGAACATGATCCAAAAAGGAGTCCTTCATTTACCATAAAAGATATTGCAAGCATTCTTTCGAAGCATGTAAAATAGACTTCGAAATGATTCTTCCCATGCCAGATGCCGTTTCCTTAAAAAATCCATTTCCGCTGAATAAAAAGGAAAAGATTAATTAAATAACTTCATAAGGAGAATAGAAGGGCCAAGAACCTTGATGAACTAAAGGTTTTATCGAGCAAACCTCCCTCTGTTGCTGATGAGGTCAATACAGATATAAGAGAAGGTGGCAGGGAAGACTGAGGGTAAACCCATGAATGCAAGGCCTTAGGACTTAAGATTTGGAAAGCCAAAGCAGCTCCTGAGCTACTGCTATCCTCTGAACTACCAGAATGGCATGTAAACTGCGGCAAACCATTGTAGACACCGCACATGATTGATCGATGAATCCTAAAGTTCCAAAAAAGAAAAAGGGAAAAAGGAAAGTAAGAATACAATAATTCAATATACAACTCAAATATAAAAGTTTGAACCAACAATATGAACAAACAAGAAACAAATTGAGGGAGATGTACATAATATGTGATTTGATGATAAAAAAATATTGGAAGTAAGACCATGCATTTCAGAATACCAACACTTTTATCCTCAGTAAACTTTCAAATGATGCAGTATTGACACCTAGCAATTATCTTTAGTACACTACTTATGAAAACGGAGTATAGAAACAGAATTCAACAATGCATTTCCTTGTCAAATCATTGTGCCATAAGATTATTGAATTTTATTAGTTCATCATAAGATTGTTGAAGTACCAAAGACTAGTTCAAGTTGAATCAAGTGAATCTAAATTCTCCAAAGTGATGTGTTACCAAATCTGAATTCAAGTAAAATCAATTTCTTTTCGACAATATTATAATATCAAAAGAGATTACATCAAATATAAAACTTAGATCTCTATCAGATCGCGTATCAGCCCCAACAAGAAATGAAGCAACTCCAAGGATTATCTTTCCAGCAAAATTGGAAACAAGATCATATAAAAGAGGGAAAAGAACAGCTTTATATGTACCAGTGTACTCACCAATTCACAGAAGAAGAGGAAACCACCCTCATATAAGTTTTCAAAGTAAAATCAAGGGGAGCCTTTTGGCCAGGAATACGACATTCAGAGCTGAAATTGCCTGAATATGATGAATTACTAAACTTCTCAGAAGAATCAGCAGGCAAATCAGAAACAGGTTCACAGGCAACCAGTCCTTTTAATGCTTTATCCTATAAAAGTTAAGGTAGTTAAAAAAATACATCATTTAAATAAGTAGAAAGGAAAATTTTAAAAATAAAAATAAAAAATAAGCATACCATGTCAACGGTATGCAACTCAAAAGATTTTTCACCACCCGATGAAAGTTCGGTAACACTTCGAAATGTACTTTGGCTACACTTTTCAATTGTTTGACAGGCTTGCACCAAACCATCTTTAGAAGCTTCAGAAGTGAAAGAACTACCCAGACTGCAAGGGAAAAGGGATATAGACTCAATATAAACAGAGCGAAAACATCACATAATATGAGCATGACACTGTGTTTTGGTTGGACGCATACCATGCAAGTTGGTCTCTTCTTTTGGCAGCAATATCTGAAAGGGTGGAGAGGTTCTTCAGGCTGCTAGGCTGTGAGATTGAACTATTTTCCTAGTTGTGCAAAGAAATAAAATAAACAGAAAGATAAAATAATTTTAAACATTCAACTGCATTTATATTCAAGGATGTGGATCAAATCTGGTAGGTATACTAGAAAACTAGAAAGTCATATACATATGGAAAAATGTATTAACCTTAGCATTCTCTTTTCCACAAAGCATCATAAACCTGGACTTTTTTGCAGGGTATAGTTCATCCATACGCATATCAATGTATCTTGGATTTCGTAATAAGTCTGGTTTTTTAAGCCCATTACCCACTTCACTCGTATTACTGAGAAATAACAACCAAGATCTCAGTAAGGTACAAGCACAGGGAACCAAACAAAAAAAAAAAAAAAAAAAAGAAAAAGAAATGGAAAACAAAGGAAGTAGAAGAAGTCTTACCTTACACGACCATTCAAAGGTGCTGGAGATTCATCAATGAGCTCCATTATATTTGTCCGCTTTAATTGCTCTCCCTGTCATGCAAACATGAATTCTTAATCTTGAACCTTTCCTAAAATAGAATTTGTCAACAATAGATGCATGGAAAGATGTGTGAGCATTAAATATCTACTTGATCTTTCCAAATTCTTAAAAGAAAGATGAGAAAATGACCCCATGATACATAAACAACTCACCAATAACAACAATCCAATAATTCTATCAGTTAAGATAAAATCAAGAGCCGCATTACATTTCAGTATTTACCCTACATCATCACAATAACTGTAGCAGATGGAACCAAGATGATAAATCACTGCCAAGTTCATAATGGTTAACTCCTCCATATCAATTTCATTTGAGATAACATTGCTTTTTTCCATCATATTTAGAGCAAGAAATGTTCTTTTTAAAGTCCCAAGGCATGCAACAAGACAAGATTATAAGCTGAGCAACTTACTCTAAGCTCTGATGGTGTCTTCCTTTTCATTGTTGGGCCCACCTTCAGAGAACCGCCACCAATTTGAAGAGAATTCGATGGTATAGTACCAGCTGTAGCAACCTTTGCCATACCGTAACCTCAAATATTGTGAGTTAGACTCTGCAATTATTAATTCAGTCACTATAATCAACTTAAGAATCCATCGAGCAAACAACAATATTATCCATGATTACTGCATCTCTTTTCCCCTGCAGAAAAAAAGTATTACCATAATTATACAAGTCCTTGTTCTGTTTTAAAGTCATTTGAACAATATTCTGAACAAAAAACTTTCAAGAGACACTCCTTGAACAAATGCATAAGTTGGTTTTTTTTTTTTTTCCCCAAGAATGAAGGAAAGATTGATTGTGTTTGGGGTTTATGACCAAAGTGGCAGTGACCTTAGTTCTCATATGAGTAAATTAAACATTTCAAGCTAAGCAGCAAAGCCCGAAGTCTTCACACCTCTTCATCTCACCTACAGAATGCTTATCCTTCATTTGATTACTGGAAGAATTCTACGAACAAAAAATTCTTCATTTCCTTTAACAGTCCTATTGGTTTGATGCCAAGAGTGAATAGATAAGAAAAATGTCAATTATATAAGCACAAATACTTAGAGTACTCTAGTACAAAATCAAGCTTCATGCTATTCAACCATACAAAAATCAATAAAGCACCAACAGTGGCTCAATCCCAACAGGACTCCGAACATTTTAAAAAAAAAGTGTACATGTAATGAAACATAATAAATATAGAAAAGTTATCATTCCACTGAATACATATACTGAAGTATAATCAATCACATATTCAATCTCAATTACCATCACTAAGGCAAACCATCAAAAATCATATAAGCACTTTTGGGCCAAAAATTGCTTTTGAGGAAAAAAAAAAAAGAGCTCACAAAAATTAAAAAAAAAAAACACATTCAATCACATTTATAAGCCCTACAATCAACACATAATGAAACACCACATTTTGAGGAACAATCTTCTACAAATCAAATCAAGAGAAGCAAAAATGATTTCATTTCTAATGGATTCTCGATTTCTACAATCCAAATCCAAATCTTGAAGAGTCTAATAAGAGCAAATAAACACAGACAGGGCTCGGAAACTGCCAGGTCAAGCCAGCACCAACACAATCCGAACCGAATCGATACGAGTCAATCGGATCTTCGACTTTCGTAAATACATTAACTAATTTCTTGAAAAACAAGTAAGATTTTTAATAAAGTTACCTTAAGTTCTGTCAAAAACAAAATCTTCAAGGACTGTGCCGTACGGCGGCCAGCACGACGGCAGCAACACTAACCAGATAAATGGCGGCTGCACCTTGTATTGAGAAGAAATAAGAGAGTGAAAATGTTGAGAGGACGATTGATTGAAAGAATAGTAAAAGAGAAGAGAATCGGAAAAAGTTTTACCTCTGAAGAAAATTTTCCCAAGAAAATTATCGAGAAAAGAGGCCAGAAAATAAAGAGTGCGCTGCGGAAGAGAGAGAGAGAGTTGGGGAAATTGCGGCAAAGAGTCGCGTCAATTTGAGTTTTTTCGTTTGAATACATTGATTTCCCTCCTCGGATTCACGCCGTTACTGTCTGTTGACGTGACAGATTGACGACCGTCAAGTCGTGTAAACTTTGGGGATGTCTTCTGTACTCGCCTTAAAATAATGACAAATTTTGAAATATAAAATAATAATAATATTCGTATAAATTATTTATAAAAATTTATATACGTAAATTAGTATGATATCTGTATATGCTCGTCCCATCACTCTCATGTTAATTAATATTATTTATTATTAATATATATTTATCAAATCACTATATTTATTTATTAAAATCACATCATATCACGTCAATTTATATAAATAAGTTTATATAAATAATTTATAAGAGTAGTATTACTCATTTAAAATATTCTTTTTTTTGAAAAAATTACTATTCACATAAAAAGAAAAAAGATAGTACAATTTACGAGGGGCATACCTAAAGAACAGTATTTAGTACTCACAAGTCCAAAAGGAAATAACAAAGCCAAAAGCTTCAAACGAATAAACAGAATATAAAGCCAAAGGTCCCAGATAAAACGATTGCGCATAGGCCCAAAACCAACTACAACATAACCAAGATCACCCAAACAATAAAAACAAAATGGCGCATTAGCCCAATCTAGCAAAATAAAGTCCAAGAAAACAAACTAATGATGAAGACCCCATATGGCACGAAGTTGAGGAGTGATCACATACTTGGCCTCCAAGGTTATAAGCCGAGAGCGAACCAAGGTAAAAATCTCATCAATCACTTGACGACAAGTCCGATGACGCTGCTGATACACACGATCATTCCTCTCATACCATAGAAAATAAACTGTGGCAGAAAAGACCAAACGTGCAAGGATATGCTCAAAATTCTTTCTGTCCTGAAGATGAAGAGAAGCCCAATGATGTAGAGTGAGCCAATCAGAAGATGGCCAAACAATAAGAGTCTTAGCTGTAATCTCCTCCTATACAGAAGATGAGAAAGGACATCTAAAGAAAAAATGCTCATGAGTCTCATTTGCTGAGGCACAAAGAACACAGCCCGAAGAGGATAACATGCCATGACGCTGTAATCGATCCATAGTACGAAGACGACCCAAGGAGGCAAGCCAAAGAATAAAAGAGTGTCTTGGAACATGGCCAGGGAACCAAAGAAGATGATGAAATGAATTCACGGCTCGTCTACTCCGTAAAAACTCCCATGCTGAGGCAATAGAGAAAACTCCAGAGGTGTGGCCCTTCCAAACAATACGATCAGGAGTCCCCATCATAGGCCGGAAGTTGATAGAGTCCCAAATTCGTCCAAGGGCCGATCCACCATCAGGAAAAGTCCAATCCCCATCCTGAATAATAGCGGAGACCTTAGCATCTGAGGGAATACCTGTAGATGAAAGATTTCTGAAAGAAAACAAATCACAAAGACGCCCCTGTGGCAACCAGTAATCCTACCAAAGTGAGGTGTCACAACCATCTCCAATACAAGAGACAAATTTACCCCTACACCAATCTCGACTGTGCAAAATCTTCCTCCAAGACCAGGAGGCTCCAGAAGTAACTCGAACCTGCCAAAACGAGCGGCCCCGAAGGAGTACTTTATCAACCCAAGAAGACCATGTGGGGGACTTATTAGAAAGAAGTCTCCAAACATGCTTTAGAATAGCGGCCTGATTCCATTCCTTCACTCGCTTAATTCCCAATCCTCCTTCCTTTAACGGATAGCAAACCGAATCCCAAGCTACTTTGGCCCCAGAACGAGACAAAGAGGTCCCTCTCCATAGGAAAGCAGCCAGAATATCCTCAATCTTCCGCACCACAGTTGCCGGCAATATGAATATTGACTACCAATAGACCTGTATGGAAAAAAGTAACGACTTGATTAACTAAAGACGGCCAGCATAAGTCAACATAGCAGATGTCCATAACCTGACCCTCGATAGAATTCGTTCTATCAATGGAGTACAATCTGAAGGGCGCAATCTGGTACTAATCAGAGGCACTCCCAAATATATAACTGGCAGACTCCCCACCTGAAAACCCAAGGTGGCCTGCAACACAGTTCGGTCCTCATCATTGACTCCAGAAAAGAATACATGACTCTTGACAGAATTTGTCACTAAACCAGAGAGCTCTGCAAACTCCTGCAAAGCATTACGAACCACACTAACAGAGCCCGCATCTGCCCTACAAAAAACCATCAGATCATCTACAAAACAAAGATGAGTGAGAGAGACCTGCTGACATCTCCAATGATATCGGAAACCAGGCCTCTGAGAAGCCTCCCGAAGAATACCATTCGAACCCTCCATTGCCAACACAAAAAGGTATGGTGACAACGGATCAACCTGTCGAACTCCTCTGGAGGTGGGAAAAAAACCATGAAACTCTCCATTTAAAGCAATAGAGAAATATGCAGAAGACATGCACATCGCGATCCATCGAACCATACACTCTGGAATACCGATCGTCCTTAACCCCAAAAGAATGAAATCCCAACTAACAGTATCAAAAGCTTTGTGAATATCCACCTTTAAAGCGCACCGGAGAGGCGAGCACCCAAGATGGTAATTATGCATGAGCTCTTGAGTCAATAGGATGGCATCAGAGATCCTCCGACCTGGAACAAAAGCAGATTGTGAACTCCCAATTACATCAGGTAAAACTGGTTTAAACCTTTTCATAATCACTTTAGAAATGCACTTGTAGAGTACATTACAGCAAGAGATTGATCGAAAGTCACTCATAGTCCTCGGAGTCTCAACCTTGGGGACCAAGGCAACCCTAGTTGCATTAACACACTTCGGCATCCGACAAGTCGCAAAGAAGTAGCGCACAGCAACCTTAAACTCGACACTAATAATGTCTCAAGCCCTCTTAAAGAACAGAGAGGTGTACCCATCCAGCCCTGGAGCTTTATCATCGGGAATCGAGAATAAAGCTAACCTGATCTCATCATCAGTAATAGGGCACACCAAAGAAGGCAGCATCTCCTCAGAAACTCTTCTAGAGAAAAACCGAGAAGCATCTACAATAGAAGGTCGAGAAGGAGCTGTAAGCAATTTCTGAAAATACCTTACAGCCAGATGACCTAAGTCACCTTGATCTGTAACGATAGTACCATCCTCATCCTCAAGCTGATGAATCCGATTCCTGACCTGTCTATGGATCAGAGACTTGTGAAAGAACTTGATATTTTGATCCCCCAAAGAGAGCCATTGGATCCTTGACCGCTGTCTTAAGAAAGCCTTCTCGTCCCTACACAACTGAGAATATTGCTTAGCAAAATCCCTCTCAGCCAAAATACAATCTGGGGAATAAGGGCTCTCATCTAGAGCAGCCTGAGCTGCGGTCCACTGAGCCCTAGCCTCAATGACCCTACCAGAGATGTGACTAGAAGCCTTGGCATGCAAAGTCTTAAACTCACGTTTCAACAAACCTAATTTCCGTGTGACTCGAAACATAGGATCCCCATCTATAGGCATAGACCATACTCTCTGAACAATCTCCAAGAAATCCTCTCGGTTAGCCCAAAAGTTCAAAAATTTAAAGGGACTGGAGGTCTGCCTACGTTGATCTCCAAACCTGATGACCAAAGCACTGTGATCAGAAGCATCTCGTGGAAGAACTTCAGAAGTTGTGTTTGGCCAAGTCAAGAACCATAAAGCACTACCAAAACTCCAATCAAGAGTTCTAAGAATAGTACCGTCTCCCTGCTGCCCATTATGCCAAGTATACCGAAGCCCAAAAGATGGTACCCTGATCAACGCTGCATCATGAACACACTGTCCAAAATCATCCATGTAATTGGGCCAGGCCTGATCCCCACCAACTCTATCCGAAGAGCATAAAATCGCATTGAAATCACCCAATGCCAACCAAGGTAAGTCACCAAAAACCATGGACTGAGCTCTAATAAAGTCCCACAGCTGTCGACGAACACCCGGATCATTAGAACCATAAACAAAAATCAGACCAAAAGAAATCCTATCTAATAATCTGGTAGCTCGACAAACGATCCACTGTGGAGAAAGCTGTAGACCACTCAAACTGTACAAAGTAGGATCCCAACACACCAAAACTCTACAAGCAATTAACTCAGTGGCATTGGATAAGAACTTCTAAGAAGGACAAATATCTGAAACAACTGAAGCAAGGCGTTGCTGATTAACCTTAGTTTCTAAGAGACCAATCAAACCTAAAGAATACTTAGAAATCCAGTTTTTAACTGCCCGCTGCGTAGAGAAGCCATTAAGGCCTCTAATATTCCAACTTCCTATCATAGGAAGCTGGAAAAATCTCAGAACTCAATAAAGAAATCATCGAGGGTGCATGCCCCCTTTACCCCCATTGCCACCCTTCTTATTGTGACCTTTTTTAGCCTTACTAGTAGGTGGTCGACCGTCCGAAGTCGTCTCAGTGGAAGCAGGAGGATCCGGAGCAACAAACTTTTCTGAATGAGCAATCCCTGAAGGATTAGAATCGACTATAGGGATAGAAGAGCCCTTCAAAATCTGATCCTGGTGATCCTCAATAGGAGATAGTGAATCAGAATCAGAAGCAGACTCAGAACCCGAGCCAGTGGCAGTAAGTTTACTTTTGTCTTGTAGATTTGGAGTTACGTCTGCAGTAATAGCCAGATCCTGACCAGTCTCAATATGGACTGCTGCTGCAATAGAAGGGTCATCCGTCTTCCCATTGTCTCGCAAGACAAGGGCTGTAGTAGTATCTGGTGCCTCGGCCTCTCTAGAAGAAGAATGCATGACAGGCACAGGACAGGTATGATCAAATAAACAACACTTGGAGCAGCGTTTTGGTTTCCATTCATATTCCACTCTGATCTTGATAGGTTCAGAAGATAGTTTACACCGGATCTCAAAGTCCTGCACTAGAGAATGGTCCGCATCTATCTCAACACAAACCCTGGCATAGGATAACCGAGTGTGCTCATAAGTTATCCTGTCACATGATAATGGTCGACCAACCATCCTAGAAACAGCACTGAGTGCTTTAGCTGACCATAATGAAAATGGTAGTCCATGCAATCGAACCCAGACTAGGATCCTGGTAATCCTATTCTGATCAAAAGAAAAATGAGGATTCCATTGTTGCAGAATGATGTGCTTCCCACCAAACATCCAAGGCCCTCTTTCTAAAATATCATGAACCTCCTCTACCGTTCTAAATCTGAATATCAAGAAACCCATCCCAGTAGAGCGGACATCCTCCAAACCACTAGACTTCCATGCACGCATAGCAATGGAACTTGCAGCATGGAAAGGCATAGTATACCCCGGAAAAAATCCCACAATACAGCGCAACCAATCAGCCCCCGCATCATCAACTAAATCATCAGAAAGCTCAAGAATCAAACCCGGAACCTTTCGGGCTATTGAGTCAAGATGAAATCTAGTGTTGGCCTCAGTAACTCGAACCCTGTCGGCCCAAAAGCCGGGTGGTTTAGGTAAGGATTGTGTGTGGTTGTTGTTTCGAGCAGATGGACGTGTTTGAGTGTCATGAGGTAGACGTTGGGGTTGGTTAAATTTGGTAGGGGCGGGGGTGGCCATGGTGGGAATGGTGTGGTACAGGCTAGGAAAAGTGTGGCGAAAATAGTGGAAAAAACTCCAACCCGTAGCAATCAACCCAAATCAACTCCAAAAACTCCAAAAATCCAACCAACAATCAAAGCAACCAAATGCACGCAAGATAGCAAATTCACAACAATTCTAAAGTGAAATTGCAACAGAAGGAGTGCATACCAGTCACCAGATCGAGCATGAATGTACTGATAAATAGTTCTGGTTGGGTGAATAGTAAACAGTGGCTTGCACGTTTGACGTCGCTCCTTGGATTTTGATGATCTGTAAGGAATTTGGGGGGCAGCCTAAAAGCAAACGTGCGTGAAATAACCCGAGGAGCAAACTGGTCAGGTTGGTGAACAGTATCCGCCAGAGGAACAGTAACAGCTGTCGTGAATAGCACTCGTCGTTTGCCAGAAAAAGCGGCAGTGAATAGTAATATTAAAGGCCGTGAATGGAGGTGATAGTAATCAAAACAGGTGTCGGTAATGAAAGAGAAATTATAGATCGGGTTGAGACGATGGCGACAGTAGTGGTGGTGACAATTCACTCGCCCTTCCACGGTGAATGAATAGTGAATTTCGATTGTGTTTTCTGTAAATTTGAACGTTTTCCGTTCAGAATCTGGAGAGGCTCAAGAAGGAAAGTTTGTTTAGGATACTTCGATCTATAATATACGTAAATCTTATAGCCAAACTTGCAAAACCGACGGAGTAAACAGTAACTCCGACGATGTCATTTCTCTCCCACTGTCATTTCTACAATATACATATCCCTATCCCTAGACGATGGGAAACGTGTAGTTTTCTTTCTTCCTTCTTGCCCTTTTCTTTCTTCCTTTTCCTTCCTTTCTTTGTGGTCTTGATGAATTTTTGTGTTCTTAAAATATTCTTATTAGTATGTGGGAACATCGTCCCTCCAATATCATCGGAAGTGATCATCATTACAATCTACCAATTAGAATTGATCTAATAAAGTTTAATCATACAAAATTTTTAAAAATTATAAGGAATTATTTTTTTAATTTCAACTTTGAAAATCTTAATAGACTTAATTTGACCCCACGATTTACTGTTTTTGTACAATTGCTCTTGTACTAATTGAATCAATGTAATATAATTTTATTCAATTTTATAATATGTATTTTAGTAAAAATCTTGCATGCCTCTTTTAAGATTTATTAAAATCTTATATTATTGTGTTTGATTTTAGGTTTATTAAAATCTTATATTATTGCGTTTGATTTTAGAATTGTCATAAGCCTCTCTCATACTATTAATATAAATATTAGTTTATTTGATTAAAAGTAATATCTTTAATTGTATAGACAACCTCCCCTGACTCGGACAAGAGTAACAGATTAATTACTGAGTAATACTACTCATACAAACTACTTATACAAACTCACATATACAAACTAATGTAGCATTCGATCGCCACATCACTCATGTTAATTAATGTCATTTATTATTAATATATATTTATCAAATTACTACATTTATTTATCAAATCACATCATGCCACATCAGTCTGTATAAGTAATTTGTAAGAGTAGCATTACTCGTAATTATTTTTTGTATGAAGTCTGAATTTAACTTATTCTCAGACTTTTGATCTTTTAATAATATTTATTTTTTTGACTTAAAGCTTAATATAATACATTTTCATTTGAATGAAAAAAACCAAATATTTAGCTTTCATTTGAATACAAATGTTTGAATCATTTTACTTCTCTAATTCTCTGAAATGCTATTATAAAATTTATTTATAACCAATTTGTGTCTAACCTAATGTTTTAATTTTAGAACTTTATTATTTATTTTTAATTTTATATTATAATCTTTATATATTTTTAAATTTTTTTATGATCATTTAGTTTATTTATTTATCAAATTATTTTAAAAATAACTTTTTTATCAAATTGTACACATTTAAATGAATTTAATTTAGATAATTTCAATAAGAACTCTCGAGTTTTGACTTAATTTCAACCGGAGAATGACTATATATTTTTTATTAATTACACTCCTAAAATTATATTAAATCATCATTTTTACCCCTCAAATCATTATAAAAAATAAACAACTTCAGAGGTATAATTGATTAAAAATGCATCATCGTTCTCTGATTGAAATTAAGTCAAAATTTAAGAATACTTATTGAAATTATTCCAAATTAAATTCATAATAAATTTTGGTTTGAAAATATTTTTAGTATGTGAAATAAAAATACAAATGAAATAATATATATAAACAGGGATATATTTGTAAAACTATTATTTTTCAAATATTTTAATTTAGATATTAAAATAAAGAAAACATATTATTCAGATTTTCATATTCAAACTTATTCAAATTTTAGTCTAATTCAGACCTATTCATATTTTTAAAAAAAGAAAAAGACTGTTCCTAAAATATAATAAGTTCATAGCATTTTCAAAACTATGAATGACTATACAAAAAAATACCAGCTAAATAAAAGTTTCCTAAATAATATTAGTTTTATATAAAGTAATATAGAGTAATTTTATCCTATTGGCCATATGGGCTGCAGCAACCTTCCCTATATGTAAAGGGGTGCATGCTTTACACTATGTTTTATAGTCTGTTACGCTGGAGTTAAGAAACGAAGCAATCCAAAAGCGAACTACTCGAAGTATAAAAAGTTGAAAATTTTGAGAAAATAGACACAATTAGGGGGTCTTGTTGAAAATGGACACATCTTGAAAATTTTTATGCCATAGACATTTTCTTGACAAAAAGACTCAAATACCCTTTTAAAATCAATATTTTTCCAAAACTTTATTAATTTCCTCTTCGGACGAAATTAAAGAAAGTCAGTAAATTAAACTAAGAACAAAGAAACCAGTCATAGATCGATACACTTCGCTGTCCGAAACAACCTCAACAGTTGAAGCTGAGGAAATAACGTAAGAACAACTTTCCTTAATTTTTTTCTAAATGGCATGAAAATTTCATTAAGTTGTCGTGTTTTCGTTATTGATCATTTTGGTAACTGACAACCGCATTATATAGCTTAAAAATGGGATATGTATGTGAACTAAGGTTAGAGATAGTGTTGTTTGTGTGAAAATTTGCTGGAAATTGGCTATCGTTGTGGGAAAATCTGGTATCGCAGTCGACAAATGAAGAAGATGAGATTTGTCGAGCGTCGTCGAGTGTCAAGCGATTTTGTTGGATCGAATCTCGACATGTCAGATGGTAGTGTCGAGTGTCTAGGCGTTGTGTCGATTCTAGGTTCGAGTGTCGAGAGTTCGAGTTTCGTTGAGTGTTTGGTGGATTGACAAACTCGACGAAAGTCGGATGCAAATTTCGTCGAGTTCGTGTGTTGCGTGTCGAGAGTCGAGTGTCAGAAATTGATGTGTAGATGTCTCGAACCATGAATGTCGAGTATTTTCGAGAGTCGTTGGTCGAGTGTCGAGACTCGTTTGTCGAGCGTTTGAGTATGTGCGCCAAGTGCCAAACTTGACGAGTGTCAGATGTGTCGAGTCCGTGTGTCGAGTCTTATTTGTCGCGTGTCGAGTTTCGAGGGTGTATGTCGAGTGTCGTCGAGTGTTTTGGCAGAACATTCATTTTTGTGACTTTTGTAAGCAATTTCATAATTATTTTTTGTCCACGAAACTTTTATGATATGTCTCAATCATGCAAGAAATGGAAACTTTACGAATACTTATTGTATACAATGGTTCTTGGACTATGCAAGAGAACGGTGGTTATTTGTACACCAGTGGGACGGGGAAGCCATTGATAATTCGTAGGTGTGCTACCTATAATGAGTTGGTTGACTGTATTAGTACTAAAATAGGTTGGGATCTTCGTAAGCATAACATGAGTTTAGAGGTTCAATTTGCTTGTAAGGGTGTTCTGCCAAAGCCGATTCATATTGAGACTGACGACGATATTTGTTTTTTTATATAACATTGCTTGGAGGACCAACAATCATATACACCATTAGTTGTCAAACTTGAAGATAGGGAGAAGCAAAGACAGAGGTCAGGATCTGATGTAGTACGTAGGCGACAAGGATCTTCTCATCCCTCTTTGTTTCGTTCAGTAACTGGAAGCAACTAATTAAGCGAGTCTACTCCTATTTGTGCACAACCACAACTGAATGATGACGTTGGCATTGAGTTTAAGCAGTGTTCAGGGCATGCAGGGCATGAGTCAGTTAGGGTTGGGGTGTTACTTGAAAATGAAGAAGGGGTGCCTCTGTCGATGCCATCGAGATTGGTACGTCATCTTGACAGCATTAGAGAGTTTGAGAGTCTAGGTAATATTGATGATGTTAATGATGACGATGGTGGTGATGAAGATTACGAAGATAATGATGATGGTAGTGATGATGTTAATGCGCATATTGACGATGACAATGATGATTGCACTATTCGTATTGAGAATGATGTTGAGGGATTGGATGATTTTGTTGTTGATGGGCACAATGTAGCTGGTCCACATTTTGATAATGAGGAAGAACGGGAGATCTTGAATGATGTGAACCAGGATGAGCCGTTTACCGTGCCTTCTCCAATTCACTCCACACCTACCATGCCTCCTCCAATTCACTCCATACCTACTCGTCTAGTATATGGACATCAGCAAGATCTGGTGTCGAATAATGAGTCGAGAGTGGATGAAAATCGTAGACATGAAGAAGGTAATGTCGGCGCTGAGAATGACAGCTGTCGGGCTAACATATTTAGGTGGATGCCGCCTATTATGCATCCACCTTTCACAGATGGCGATGATGCCTCATCGTTTGTAGTTGACGGGATTGAGGTTGGGGTTGGGCAGATGTTTAACAGTAAAACGGAGCTTTGTGAGAAGTTATCGATGTTCGCATTAAGACGAAACTTTCAATTCAAGGTGAGGAACTCCAACGCAACAAGCTTTGAGGTTGTCTGCCGGCTGAATCTTGTAAATGGCGTTTACGTGCCATAAAGGTGGCTGACTCACATTTCTTCCAAATGAAAAGTATAAGAACCACCACACATGCTCCGGAGCTGGACTTCACCCAATTCACAAACAGGCAACTGCACATGTCATTGGCAAACATATTAAGAGCAAATTCGTTGAGGCATTAAGAATATATCATCCGAAGGATATTATGTCTGATGTTCAGGAGTCATTGGGTGTTAATATTACGTACAACAAGGCATGGAGGGCAAATGAGGCAGCTTTACAAGAACTTGACGGATCTCATGAGGAATCATTCACACTATTCTCCCAGTACATGTAAATGATTGAGAAAGCAAACCCAGGGACCAAAATGTCATTAGAAACTGATGACGAGAACCATTTTAGATACTTTTTCATGAGTATGGGGGCCTCTATTGCTGGATTTGCATCATCAATTAGGCCAGTTATCGCAATTGACAGTTCTTTTTTGAATGGGAAATATAGAGGTACAATGTTTTTGGCTTCTTGTATGGATGAAAATAAACAAATATACCCCTTGGCATTTGGAATTGGGCATTCTAAAAATGATGACTCGTGAAACTGGTTCATGAGACAGTTGCGTGATCATGTTGTACAAAATGTCTGAGATCTTGTCTTTATTTCTGACCATCATCGTAGTATTGAACGCTGTTCTAGCAGTTTTTTCTCATGCACTGCATGGATTATGCACTCATCATCTGAAGGGTAACTTGAAGGCAACGTTCAAGGACAAGACTTTGTTGGAATTGTACTACCAAGCTGCAAGGACATATCACCATGCTAATTTCAACTATCATATGTGACAAATTGAATCGCATATGCCAGCAGCCGCAACTTATCTTCAAGAGATTGGAGTCTAGAAATGGGCACGTTCACAGTTTCATGGTCGACGGTATAACATAATGATAATAAATATAGCTGAGTCGATGAACAGCTGTTTGCGAAACCATCAATTCCTCCCGGTGACATTGTTAGCTGATTATTTCCGGGCCAACTTGCAGAAATGGTTTTATGAGCGTCGATAGCTATTTGCTAACTTAGAATCACCTGAGCAAATAAGTTGATGGAGTAGCGTTTAAAAGAGAGAGAGCATATGAGGGTTATTGGTATATCTCTTACTATGTATGAGGTTAGAGGCAACGACCGTGTTAGCATTGTTGACATGCACGCTAGTACATGCACATGCCGGGTGTTTGATCTTGACCAGCTTCCATGTGCACATATATTAGCTGTATACAAACGCATGAATCTACTTACGTGCCACGATTATTGTGCCCATTGGTATACCACTGAAACATTACTATATGCATATGCTCTCTCAGTTGTTCCTGTTGGAGTTAGTGAGGATTGGGTGGTTCCTAAGGAGGTTCTCAGTAGAGTGGTTCTCCTGTCAGTCATGAGGAGACCAGCCGATCGTCCTCGGGGGAATCGAATCCCTTCTGTTGGTGAGTCTAGCTCTTCTCGAAATTGCGGGCGCTGTGGAAGTTCTGGACACAATCGTTAAACTTGTCGAAAAACTTGCTGAAACCCAGTTCCACTACATGACATGGGATGATGTATACCAAATGTTGATGTAAGCAACATAGTCTATTTTTTGAATTACAATTCCTGGCCTGTTGAAATTAATAACTTTCGGGGTGTTGGATTTTGTCATTGTAAGCAATATTAATGTATTAAACACGTCTTAATGTAAGTTGTCGTTAAACTAAATATTCGTGTCTGACGTTCAGCCATACAAGGTCCGCGAACCAAAAAATCATTACGAATTTGCTTCCAAAAGTCAAAGAAACGAGTGTTCTGCCCAAACGCTCGACGACACTTGACACAAAACCCTCGACGCTCAACACTCAACACAAAATGATCGACGCTAGACCAACACAACACACGAACCCTCGCCACAAAATTGACACTTGACAATCGAGTCGATACACTCGACAAGTACATCCGACCTGTCGTGACTGGATCTGGCATCCCTCGACACTCGACTAGCACGACATATAAATCTGACAGATTAACTCGACACTCGAAGAAAGACACTCGACATAATATCTCGACATCCGACACGTGAAGCTACCCCCCGAACACAAGATCTCGACCTTTAGGGTTTAAACAAAACACTCGACCGTTATTTCCCACTTCACATAAACATATTGCTAAACCTACAAAAACTCTCGAAACGCATAGAGACGCAGCATCGACAACTGTCAAAATGCAAAGAGACGTAGAGAGAACAACTCTCAGATTGCGAAGAGACGTAGAGAGAAGCCCCTATCGGCACTGAGGTACAGATTTTTCGTTGTTTTAGACATACTATTTGGATGTTTTTAGGGATAAATCTTGTGCCATGCATGTGTGTCGTGTCAGATTTATGTTGTTTGATGTGAGTGGAAACGGTGGAAACCGACTGCCGCCGTCGCGAGGTAGACGATGACTGTCGGATTTCTCTAGGGATAGTCGACACATTTAAGCGATAAAACTAGTGCCATGCATGTGTGTGTGTTTGTCAGATTTATATTGTTTGATGTGCGTGGAAACGGTGGAAACCAACTGGCGCCACGAGGCATCGTCGCAAGGTAGACGATGATTGTCGGTTATGTAATGGGAAAGTCGACACTTTTAAGGGATAAATCTAGGATTTTAATTGAATTTTCGTCGGATGTGTTGACTTATTAGGTGGTTTTAGGAATTAATCTCATGTTATTATGTGATTTATGTTGTTTGATGTGGACAAAAACTGTGAAAACTGACCGGTTTCATCTCGAGGTTGACGGTGATGACCGTCGAATTTTTCTAGAGACACTCGACACTCAACAGGAGAAGACTGTCGAGTTAGGTTGAGCGTTGTCGAGTCTTGTCAAGACTTGTTGAGTCATGTCAGGTGTTGTCAAGTCGTGTCGAGTGTTATCGAGTAGTGTCGAGTGTTGTCGAGCGTTTAGGTAGATTGCTTATTTTATGATGGTTTTTTTGCCTTTTTGCATCATATTGAAATATAACGGCCTTGTATTTATAGGTTGAAGCAAATAGCTGGTGAATTTGGACTGTCTTTCACCCTGAAGACACCAGATGAGGAGCACTACCATACGGTGATCACAAACTTGGCAAGTTTGAACTGTGTACAACGGATTTGGGCGAACTTGACTGCGAGGCAAAAAGACATATTTCGTGATACATGTTTCGGATTTATCCTAGACATCCGTCAGTTGTCCTTTCTATCTCAATTGGTGCACCATGTGCTTTAGTGGGAGGTTAACACCAAGGGATACGATCAGGAGATGTGGTTCCTTATTCAAGGTAAAAAAATGGTTTTCAGATACAATGTAGTTACTAATTCTTAGTTTTAAGCATATGATATTTATAGTTATTTTCTTGTTACCATTATTGTCATCTTATGTATGTTTTTTCCTTTTTTCCAGGAAGACTAATTCGTTTTTCTGCCTACGAGTTCAGTTTGGTAACCGGATTAAGATTTGCTTCCACGGTGCCACCAATACCGACTAAGTTGAATCCATGCCTATTGTTGGATACATACTTCGATAGCCAGGACATGGAGCTTAAGGATTTCTACCCCAGACTTTAGAATTTGGATGTGTCTCGTATGCCAGATGAGGATGTTATGAAGCTAGCATTGTACTACATGCTGGAGCATTTTTTCATGGCACGGGATAGATGCCGATATGTCTCCTGTGTGTGGTTGAATTTTGTCAACACATTGGATAATTTTAATAGGTATCCATGGGGTTCGGTGTCATTTAATAAGACACTTAGCGTAATGAAGAAGGCTTTGGTCGAGAGGTTAGATAATTACAAGAGGCGAGCCCAAGCGAAGACGAAGCAAGTGGAGAAATATAACTTAGAGGGGTGCCCGTATGCCTTTCAGGTACATACTGCTAACCATGAGTGTTAACGTGTTTATTTCTTTATTGGGCGAACAGATTTTAGTACATGGTGTCACTAACTAACCTGTTTGATGTTATTAAGTTTTGGTTGTACGAGGTCGTGCCTTACATTGGCACGAATTTTGGGTGAGTGCCCAAGGACTATGAGGGGAGGATACCACGGTTGTTGAAGTGGGAGACAATTAAGACTCCGTCCTAGTACATAGTTGTAAATGATGTACTGTGGATTAGGAGGCTGGTACGTACGGATCCTCTGTCACATGAAATTGTCTTGTTTTTGTTCACACCACATTAACTGTTTTACATGATGGATTATTTATTGACGCAGGCTTGTCCGTGCATCCTTCTGGAGCCGTCTGAGGAGGAGCAGCACACCCAGTGGTATATAAGGCTTGCTGAAGTAGTTGGCATCCAGATAGGTGCACATGTGGCTTGGGCAACAGCTGTGGATGCTCCATTATTGCCCGCAGAGAGTATTGAGCCACTTCCGACAGAGGGTCCATCAGCTCCACCTCTGGAGGGTTCAATCGGTTCACCTCCTACCAGCCCTAGTTCCCCTGTTAGACCTGATATAGAGCCAGCAACAGACACAACCAGTCCTGACGTTGACAGAGGGACCTTCAGTCCTGCACCGGAGCCGTTCTATAGTGTCGAACATTCAGGAGCATCGACTCTGACGTCGGGTCGTGTGACCACCCACCCAACTTCTATATACGATGTTCCTCCAAGTTCGTAGGTATGTAATAAGAATTTGCATTTGTATTCTTGTCCGTTTACATTTGCTGCTCCATTAGTTTATGATGGCTCTTGTTACTATTCTCATACAGGCGCTGCTGGTCCATGATGAGTTTCAGAGCACAGTTTTACTTGAGCTTGCATTGTTACGAGCGGAGAACAAGGAAATGCGGGAGGAGATAGTTCTTCTGCGCAAGGCTGTTCGGCACGTCGGTGGCCACTTCAGATAAGCTAACACGATATGTTACAATTTTTGCGAAACGGATTATGTGATTTCCACACGCTTAAGTTGATGGTGAGGTTTTGTGTATTTCAGGATTCAGATACATATTCCGATGGAGGTTCGACTGATGACGGTGAAGGTCAGCAACCCACGGAACCTGATTCCATGGACCCGACTGTTCGTGTAGCCGATGCTCCTCCGACGAGCTTAGTTTCACACCGGGGTCGCCGCCTACTTCCGGCAAAGCATAAGTAGAGCCTCTTTGTCAGTCCACCGTGTAGAAAGAGGGCGAGGGTTTAGCCTTAAGAGAAAACCACAGATGACCAGCATGTACAGTCCGAGGCCCCGGTTGCTCAGCCAAAAGACAAACCATCTCAGCAGCCATCACCGGATGCAGGCAGTGGTCTCATCTTGTGCACTCTGGCTCCACTTTTTGACGCACATGCCCCCACACCAGAAGTTGAACTGAATGCATTTGACTTATGGTTTGCGGACATCCAGGGTACTGATGTTATTGATTTGGCAAGTTCTTCAGGACGCTGCTCAGGCCGTCAGACTGGCTTGAAGCTGTGGTAGTTTAAGACCATCTCCTGCTGTCCAATATTGCGATATACATTTGGAAATAATTTTGATAGCTATTACTGTTTTTAGCACATCGATAGCTACCTGTTGTTGCTACGTTGCAGAGCGCGCGCTATGGCCAGACCTGGTGTCCAGAGGTCTGCTTTCCTGGACACCACTGTTTGGGTACGTATTTCTTAAACATCTGAATTTAAAGATAATTTCTGATTCCTTCAATGCGCTAACCAAACTCACGAACTTGCAGTTGAAATTGAAGTCGTTGTGGGAGCAATACTTGGACAAACTGGATGACATTAACTGGGTGAAGGAGGATGACATGGTCCAATATGTCCTGGGATAGTTGCCCTTCGTTGGAACACCATGGGTCGAAATGGACAGGGTGAGAACATTTATATTCACAGAGTTAGCATGTGCCATTTTATTTGAAATGTTGTGATTTATTTCCATGTTGTCAATTTCATTTTCAGTCTATCTCCCTGTTAACATCACCGACGATCATTGCGTGGCAGCTGAGGTGCAATTGAATTGCCATCACGTTGCCATATACGACTCAGTTGTTGGGCATACTTCCACAGACACAGTCATACAGACAGTCCGATGCCTGGCTGAGCTATTACCCCGTATGCTGTCAATTGAGGTTTACGGTATTCCTGACTATCCCGCAACCCCATTCGACATTATACGCATCGAGGACGAGGACCAGGTGCCACAGCAGGAGCCTAGGAGAGGAGCATGCAGTGTATACTATTTGAAGTACATCGAGTTCCTAGCGGGGGGCATTCCCCTAACTGAGATTAAGGCATTCATAGACGAATGCCAACGGGAGAGAATGGCGATACAACTTTGGGTCAGTCGTGTTCATCCATAGACACAGGAGGCCACCACGACCGTCACTGCGCCCTCCGAGGTTGAGGCCTTCACAGCGCCTGCTGATCTTGTGCCTACTGATGTTGCAGCCACTATCAAACTGCTAATGATGTGTCAGCGGATGTTACAACCACCATTGGCCATGACGATGTTGATTCAGCAGAGGTTGAGCAGCGGCCGAGCACGATTGTACCATGAAATCACCTTGCATTGTATATATTATGTTTAGTTACACATTTTTTTCAGTTGACAGTTTATGGATATTTACACATTATTGTGTAGTAACATTTTTTGTATAGTCCCTCATGGTTTCCATGTATAGTTGTACGAAAACCTGTAAATACATCTTTTCCCAGTTGTATTAGTACATACATGTTTCTCATGTTTTTCAGTTGTATACATTTTTATGGTATAGTGGAGGCGAGTACGCTTTGTGTACATGATTGTTGGTCCTTCAAACAATGTTGTATAAAAAAACAAACATCGTCATCAGTCTCAATACGAATCGGTATTGGGAGAACACCCTTACAAGCAAATTGAACCTCTAAACTCATGTTATGCTTACGAAGATCCCAACCCATTTCAGTACTAATACAATCAACCAATGACACATCCAAAAAAGGATTGTCTCTCAAGTATAGGAGTGTCGAAGTAATAAACCCGGTGAGACCGAGGTTGATCCACGAGGAAGGAGATTTTAACGCTACAAATTATAAGTTAAGCAAATATGATGTGGATGATTCCAAGGGATGGCAAGATAATATTAACAAGTACGAGTAAAGAACAAGTTCTTAAATAAAAATGAGAATAACACAAGAGAAATTAACACAATAATAATGAAAGCTAAGGTTAGGGGATCCGCCCTTGATATTTCAAATAAGGGTAAACAACCCGTTTTAGTTATATGAATTATATTTGCTTTGTTACCAAAATTTATACTACTTCTTGTAAATGGGTTCAAGCATCCAATGTGCCAATCTCCATATGTCTACAATTAATCAAGGTTCCTAACTAGATTGGTGTTGGTAAGAAAGAACCATGCAACATCTAGAAAGGATCCAAGCATTTGATGTGCCAAGGATTGTCTACAATGGATCAAGACCTCCACTTTACGAGTAGTGTCAAGATTGATTAAGAAAATAAATATAAATCATATAAACAACATAAGATTATGATTATTAAGCACATATTAAGGGTTGGAGAATCCTTACTCTCATATCAAGGGTTTCACCGTTTCACCTAGCAAGAGAGAAATTAGAAAGACATTATAAGAGAAAGAAAACTAATTATAAGAAAAAGGAAATTCATTAATAACACACAAGAGAGAATAATGATAAGTGTCTATTTATATATCATTTTCATATCAATTCGTCCATATTTTTTTGCTATATTCCTTGGTATTTTTATGTTTTTGTGTGGTTTTGATGTTTGTAGGAGTTTTGGAGCAACTTGCACAAAAATGGAGTAAAACCCTTCATTTTCACCTCTGCTAGTCAACCATCTTCTCGGATTTAATTGTATTGATATACAATGAACCCGATGACATATCATATACCGTTGAAAAGCTCTCGAAGTCTACTTTTTGGAGAAATTTACGGTTTATGAATCCATTCAGTGTACCGAAAGTTGTAATCAAAACAGTGTGAGAAGTGTAGAAATGTAATTCCACACATCACTGTAGCATGTATAATACGGGACACTGTAGCACGTTACTGTAGCAGAGTATTTAAACACATTTTAGGGTTTTATTTTCATAACTTGAAGAGGGGAAAACGTGGGAGGAGGCTGCATTTCTGGATTTCTCTCATCCCTTGGAGTTCTTGAAGGAGAAAGAAGATTTTGAAAGAGAAGGAACTACAATTCCAAGAAGATTCATCTACAAAGAAGATTTTCAAAGAATTTGCTAAGTTTTTCTTTCCTTTTCAATTTTGGAATTTCTCTGTATTGTATTTGTTATTCTGATTGAATATGTGTAACTAAATCTGAATTGGTTGAGGGTGATTTCAAAGCCCTTGATATGGATTTTGTGAGTTGATTGTGTAAGAAATTGTTATCCAATTCTCTAATTGAAGTTGCTTGTATTTTCCCATATCTAATGCTTATGATTGCTTACTGATTGTATTTGGAATGGCCAACTGAATATAATCTGTTGTTGTCTATTGCTAGATTAGAAATCTTGATCCGTAATTGTCATGAATTTCCAATCATTAGTAGCAAAATTGTGATCAGAGATTGCAATTGGAAAATACAACCTAGGTTAAATAATCTGAACTTGTGTGATTATTGCTTAGATCAACTATCTTTCTCATCGTAATGCTTCCATTGAATTAAACTTAGAGAGCTTGTTCTAGGTTGTTTAATGGATAGAGATTAAATAAAGAGCTTGTTTTATTTAACAACAAAGTAAGGAAAGATTGGGATAACAGAGCTTGTTGTTATCTACGGTTGATAACTTCAATGCTGTAATTGGATTACAATTCTATGTTAATTCACAAATTCATATCTTGTGGCAGAGAATGAACTCTTAACCTGTCTCTCATTGATTTTTCACTCTAGATTTAACTTTGCTTTGTGTTATTCTTCATTTGCTTTCGTATTAAGTTTAGTTAATCAATCAACAAAACCCCCCCTGTTTAGTTTATTATTGCTGGAAAATAACAAATTCAATTAGAATCAATCCTCGTGGGAACGATATCTACTTATCACTTTATTACTTGTGCGACTAGTATACTTGCTAGTTTCGAACGCATCAAGTTTTTGGCGCCGTTGCCGGGGATTGATTTTCTAATCGATTTGTTATTTTGTTTTCATTGTTGATTCATATTTTTGTTTGTTTTTTTTTTTTTTGATTGTTTGTGTTTAGCCAACATGGCAGTAAACTTCCATCAATTCAGTAGCGGATTTGAGCCACAAGTACCATGGAGAGTAAATGAGGTAAGCACTACGAACATTGAACAACAACTTTCTGAGCTAACCTCTCTTGTGGAAAACATGGCTGTAGGAGATATACAAAAATCTTATGAATGTGGGATATATTCTACGATGGAGCATCCAATCGACATGTATACAACTTTACAAGAAGAATATATGGAACAAGCCAATGCCATGGGTGGATTTCCAGGACAAACAAGGCAATGGTATGATCCTTTCTCTAACACTTACAATGCTGGATGGGAAGATCACCCTAATTTCAGTTACTGGAATCATCAACCAATCGTCCCAAATGCCATACCAAATCAGCTACAAGGTTTTAATCAACCTAGAGTGCAGCAACCATTTCAAATGCAATCACCACCAATGCCACAACCAGCAGCACAACCAGCTCTAGAAAACTCAGGTATGTCACTCCAGGATATTGTTAATGCACTTGCCACTAACACAATACAATTCCAGCAGGAAACCGGGGCAAGTATCCAAAACCTAACAAATCAAATGGGACAATTGGCCACTAGCATGAGCAAATTCGAGGGCCAAGGCTCAGAAGAATTATCTTGTCAAACGGTGATCAATCCAAGAGAGAATTCTTGTGCGATACCTTTGCAAAATGAAGAGCAATTAGATGTCCTGCCAAAGAAATCACAAACTGATGAAGGAGATGACACCACTTCCACCATGAACAAAACACTGACTTCTCAGGTAAATCTTATAACTCCCATTCCTTCATATGTTTCTCCTCCACTTTTTCCTAGTAGATTTGCAAAATCGAAGGAGGAACAAGAACAAGAAATCCTGGAAACTTCTTACAAAATCGAGGTAAATATACCACTTCTGGATGCTATCGAGCAAGTACCTCGTTGTACAAAATGTCTCAAGGAGTTATGCACCAGCAAGAGAAAGTTAAAAGGAAATGAGAAAGTAAGTGTGGGGGAAAATGTTTCAGCTGTTCTACAAAGAAAAATTCCTCCGAAATGCAAAGATCCAGGTACGTTCACCATTCCTTACACCATTGGTAAAACCAAGTTTGAAACAGCTATGTTAGATTTAGGAGCATCTATTAATGTCATGCAATTTATTTATGCTTCTTTAAATCTTGGACCTTTTGCGAAAACTGGTATTACCGTTCAGTTTGCTGATCATTTTAATGCATATCCCAAAAGAGTTGTGGAAGATGTGCTTGTGCAGGTGAATCAATTGGTTTTTCCAGCAGACTTCTATGTCCTTAAAATAGAGGATGAGACATCTCCTAATCCAACACCGATTCTTTTAGGGAGGACATTCTCGAAAACTGCTAGAATCAAGATTGATGTTCATTATGGCACTTTGACCATAGAGTTTGATGGCAAGGTGATATGTTTTAATATTTTTGAGGAAATGAGGTACTCTAATGACTTACATTCTGTTTTTGCAGTTGACATTATTGATTATTTGCCACAACAATGTTTTGAGTAACTCGCAGAATGGATTGGATGTAGCATTAGTGAGCACATAGGGACAGGAAAACTTCTAAGGAATCAAGAATTTGTTACATCAAGTGTCCAAACAAATGGCGGAAAGCTGTGGCAAGCTTAGAGGAGATCATAGCTATAACCACAAACAGTAGATGTTTCGTACATTGAAATTACCTTATCTAATGAGAAAATTCCTTCCTTCTGTGATGAAAGCCAATACCTTGGAGCTTAAGTCACTGCCAGATCATTTGAATCAGGGATTCTTGGGTGAGAATGATACTTTGCCAGTTACAATGGAAATGGGCCTTGCACGAATACAAGAAGAGAAACTCGTCCGAACTTACAGATCACAAAATAGCTATTGGGTGGACGATTACTAACATCCAAGGCCCAGCCATATGCATGCACCAATTCTTATTGGAAGAAGGATCCAAGCCCACTAGAGAAGCACAGCGGAGATTAGACCCTCCCATGATGGAACCAACGTCGGACTGAGGATGTTAAATCAAGCGCTTATTGGGAGGCAACCAAATGTTTTTGAAAAAAAAAGAAAAGAAAAATAAAATGAGGTAATAATGATTGATTTTTGTGTCTCGAGGAGATTCCTTTCATAGGCCACCAAATTGATCAGGTTTTATCTCTCTTTGCCATCTGTCTTATTTGTTTTTATATTTCTTTTACTTGTTTTTGACTTTTGTTTGCTATTATGTGTTATCTCTTTTATGTGTCTTTAGTTTCGTTTCTGCTCTTTTCTTTTTTCTTTTCTTTTCGTTTCTTTTCTTGTGTTTAGTTTGATTATTCCGTGCTTCGAGTTCAATTGTGCAACAGCTTGAGGAAACATTTAAACGGGAGTTGAAGCCATTGTTCGAAGGTTTGAAACGTGCATATCTGGGAGAAGAACAAACTCAATCGCATTATCGGTAATATCTCTCCTTTTCTACTCTTCAATGGATGCTGATATCTTTCTATCGAACCTTCGTAAATATTTCCCTTCACTTCCTCAAAATGCTGTGTTTAAAATTTATAAAGTACGGATGACTAGACTTTGGGCATTGATGCTCCTAAATGTGCCTGCTGATATCCGATGGCTTATCGAAGCCAAGGTGAGATTGTCCGGTGAGCCGGACATTAATCTCGCAAAATACATGCCTGGTCTAGGAAAAGAGCTACTACGCCAAGAGGCGAAGAGCGAAAAGGTTACAAGTATGTTATAAATGTGCTAGATGGAATTGTAACCAGACTTGTCGTTCATTAGGTTTTGCGTCCAGGAATAGAGAAGATAAACTTTCAGAATGGTCTGTGTAATGAGTCGCTGGATATGTTTTATTAACTCTTGAGTCACATTCTTGTGGACTTGTTCAGCGTGAATTGCTTAATCTAGGGACACAATTTCGTGATGAATTGCAGTGTTATAGTCTAGGGAATCTGACTAAAAACGACCCTGTTTGCCAGTTTATAAGAAAACTAGATGGGAAGCAAATCCCCGACTCATAGGAGGCGTTTCAGCCGTTACTGGACGTAAAACCAGAGGAAGATGTGAGCCACAATCACAACTACTTGTATATTTGAATGTGTGTTGTTGTTGTTGTCAAATTTCTTTTTTCTTGTTTCGTTTGATTTGATTATCAATGTTGTTTTTGTATTATTGTTGTTTGTTGATTTTGTTTGTTTTAATTTCAAGTTTTCTTTTTGACAAACCATATGACTACCCTATGGCATAAGTACACATGGGAGATAAGTGTGAAGGTTTTGTCAACCTCCGCCGAAAGTATATCTTTACTTTTCATGCTTCACGTGGGAGACAAGTGTGGCGGTTAAGTATATCTCCATTTTTCATGTAGTGTGTAGGTTTTGTCAAACCCCGTCGAAAGCATATCTCATTTTTTTTCAAATCTTGGGGCGATAAATCTGCATCGAGCAACCCCCACTGAAATTATGTCCCCATGTGTCAAATTTAAGAGTTATATATCCATGCTGCATATTTTGAAATGTCATTTCATAACCTGTATTGCACTTGAATCTCATAATACCTAACATACATCATTGTCTTACACAAGTTTAGAGCACTTTTAGCAATGGAGAAAGCACCAATTCGGCGATTCCAAAATATATGCGTGTTTTGTGGATCGCAATTTGGTAAAGATGGAGAGTTTATAACAGCAGCTCTTGATCTTGGTAGGACATTAGCTGCGAGAGGTATTCATTTGATTTATGGAGGGGGTAGTCTTGGGTTAATGGGGTGTGTGTCAACAGCTGCATCCCTAGGAGGGAGCAAAGTTCTCGGCATTATCCCGAAACCATTAGCTGTACGAGATATCATAGGCAACACAATCGGGGAAGAGTTACAGGTCTCTAGTATGCATGAGCGTATTGCACATATGGTTGTTAAGTCCGATGCAATTATAGCTTTGCCGGGTGGTTATGGTACATTAGAGGAGATATTTCAAATCACCTCTTGGGCACAGCTAAACCACCATCGGAAACCCATTGGTTTGTTAAATGTCAATAATTTTTTTGATGGTTTGTTGTCTTTTCTTGATCAAGCAGTAGAAAAAAAACTTCATCTCACAGTCGGCAAGGCAAATCCTGGTTATAGCTTCAACTGCAGGGGAGTTAATCGACAAATTACAAGCATTCGTCTATTCGCCTGATCCAACAATAGCTCGAATAGATTGGTTTGGAGAAGGCAATAAGAGGCGTAAACTGGATTTAACGCTCCATCTGTAATATCTATCTGCTGGTTTGCTTCATTTTCGTTTGCTTTCTCTTTATTGTGTTTATTTGAGCTGAGTTTTTTTTTTTCAGGTTGTTTCTTTCATCCCAGGTAATATTTTCTAATCTCGGTTTTTAGAGTGGTGGCTTAAAAAGTTCAAGTTCTCTTGAAACGCATTTTGGATCTCTTCAATCCATAATGGCTGAATAAGGAGGCTAACTTCTAAACTTTTTAGACCCATTCTAACTGACTTGTTTTTGTTTGCTGGCTTGTTGGACTTTGTTATTTTATGAGTAAGTTTCATTTTGTGTAATTTAGAGTTGTTGTGTGTTTTTGTCTATATCAGTTTCGATTCGAAAAAAAAAAACATAGTGGAAAAACCTGAGAATGACAGAATATGGGGTTTCCTTAACTCTTGAAACGCATTCTCTCTAAATAAATATGTAGTTTGTTTATTTCATGTTGTTTGAAGTGTCTTGTTTCTTGTTTTGTTCTTTCATAATAAAGGTATATAGGCTGGAAACCTTAAGTCTGCGGGCTACTGGTCCTAAAGATTGTTGAAATATACAATCTTGACTCAGGTGTAACAACGCCACGTACTCTTTTCTTGCATTTTGTGGGTCAATGATAAGATAATGATTGAATTAAGAATAACTCTTGGAAAATAATAAATGATGCATGGATCTGTGTGCTTGAAATGTTTATGGTTTTCGCTTTGCTTTTGATTCCTTGCGCAACATTGAGCACTGAGCTATTATCACTGAGTTATTTGTTCACTTAGAGAAAGTTTATGTAATTTAAATGTTTCTTCAGATTTCAATGAATTCTAGAACTTGTTTGATGGTCACTCGAGGCGAAATCCTAGACTGTGCAACATTGGGGACATGATTTAGGCCATCTTTGGACCGTTTGAGCCTTAATAGCCAACCTTGACTGAAATTGATCCCTAGTTACCCATTTGAGCCTCTGTAAGCCTTTTTCTTTGTTAACTAACTAAAAGATTTCCTAACCTCAAATGAATTTGTTCCAAACAGTTTATCCCTTACCTATGAGCATGTAGATCATTCACAATTAAATTTTGAGCTATGTTCTGGTTTTGGGAAGTTAGAGGAGGTTGGGATGTGTAATGAGCAATGCAAGTGAGTCCTATTGTGTTTGTAAAAAAAAAAAGAAAAAAAAGAAAAAAAAGCCAATCTGTACTTATCGTCCACGTACTTACACATTGAGGACAATGTGTTGTTTAAGTGTGGGGGAGGGAAAGTGTAATATAAAAAAAAAAGAAAAAAAAAGAGAACAAAAGAAGAAGAATAAGAGATCTATACCCTTAAGTGTTCTTAAAAAGAATGAAACAACAAATTTTAAGTGTGGGGTTTGTAGTTTAGTTGTCTTTGGTTTTCTGTCAAAAAAAAAAGATTTGGTGTTACTACAATAAGGTTTGGGAGGAGTAGCCTGGTTTGGTGAATTAAAATAAAGTTGTGTTATAGGGTTGAGCTATACATAATATTGAATGATTTATGTGTTTGTGAGTGATTTGAGCCAAATTATTATCCTTTATCATACCTTCACCCAAGCCAAACGTTACAAGCTTAATAAAGTCCTACTTGATCCTTGGTGTTGTGCTTGTCTACATTAGTGGAGAGTGACTTGAAAAGCAAGCCTATGGAGTTCATTTATACGCACATCTTCACTATTAAATATGATTCATTTTTATGCATAAACTCATCCGGGTTACAAATTATTAGGTGAGAATGGCTCTACACATACACACTGGAGGAATTGAAGTAGAGCGAAACTAATCTTTGAGAATAAAATTCTTGATCAAGTGCATTATTTTGAAGTTTTCCTTGGGTTATAATTAAGTACAATCTTTGAGGCCTATTTGCAAGTTGAAGCATTTGTGTGTTTTAATTTTTCTTTGATTCTGTTTCGGTTTAGTTTTGTTTCATATCGTTGTACTTGCTCGAGGACTAGCAAAGTTTAAGTGTGGGGGAATTTGATAAGTGTCTATTTATATATCATTTTCATATCAATTCGTCCATGTTTCTTTGCTATATTCCTTGGTATTTTTATGTTTTTTGTGTGGTTTTGATGTTTGTAGGAGTTTTGGAGCAACTTGCACAAAAATGGAGTAAAACCCTTCATTTTCACCTCTGCTAGTCAACCATCTTCTCGGATTTAATTGTATTGATATAACATGAACCTGATCATGACATATCATATACGTTGAAAAGCTCTCGAAGTCTACTTTTTGGAGAAATTTACGGTTTATGAATCCATTCCGTGTACCGAAAGTTGTAATCAAAACAGTGTAAGAAGTGTAGAAATGTAATTCCACACATCACTGTAGCATGTATAATACGGGACACTGTAGCACGTTACTGTAGCAGAGTATTTAAACACATTTTAGGGTTTTATTTTCAGAACTTGAAGGGGGGAAAACGTGGGAGGAGGCTGCATTTCTGGATTTCTCTCATCCCTTGGATTTCTTGAAGGAGAAAGAAAGCTTGGAAAGAGGAAAAACTACAAATCTAAGGAGATTTGCAAAGAATTTGCTAAGTTTCTTCCTTTCCCTTTCATTTTCTGGAATGTTTCTGTATTGTATTTGTTATTCTGATTGAATATGTGTAACTAAATCTGAATTGGTTGAGGGTGATTTCAAAGCCTTGATATGGATTTTGTGAGTTGATTATGTAAGAAATTGTTATCCAATTCTCTAATTGAAGTTGCTTGTATTTTCCCATATCTAATGCTTATGATTGCTTGCTGATTGTATTTGAATGGCCAATTGAATATAATCTGGTTGTTGTCTATTGCTAGAGTAGAAATCTTGATCCGTAATTGTCTTGAATTTCTAATCCTTAGTAGCAAAATTGTGATCACAGATTGCAATTGGAGAATACAACCTAAGTTAAATAATCCGAGCTTGTGTGTTTATTGCTTAGATCAACCTATCTTTCTTATCGTAATGCATCCATTGAATTAAACTCAGAGAGCTGGTTCTAGGTTGTTTAATGGATAGAGATTAAATAAAGAGCTTGTTTTATTTAACAACAAAGTAAGGAAAGATTGGGATAACAGAGCTTGTTGTTATCTACGGTTGATAACTTCAATGCTGTAATTTGATTACAATTCTATGTTAATTCACAAATTCATATCTTGTGGCAGAGAATGAACTCTTAACCAAGTGTCTCTCATTGATTTTTCACTCCATTTAACTTTGCGTTGTGTTATTCTTCATTTGCTTTCGTATTAAGTTTAGTTAATCAATCAACAAAACCCCTCCTGTTTAGTTTATTATTGCTGGAAAATAACAAATTCAATTAGAATCAATCCTCGTGGGAACGATATCTACTTATCACTTTATTACTTGTGCGACTAGTATACTTGCTAGTTTCGAACGCATCAAATAACAAGAGATACACAATACAAGATCCCAGCAAAGGCCAAGATGCCCCAATGGGTCACAAGGCACCTCTATTTATAGATAAATTCAAGGGCAAACTTGTCAAATTACAAAGGAATAGTTGTCAAATATTTGGTGAACTAACTTTGACCATTGGGATCATTATGTGCACCACTTTGACCACCGATTTTGACATTGAAATATTGAGCATTTTAATCATATGTCTTCATGAAAATCGTAGATATTTCTCTCAGCTTTCTAGAACATCTTGAATCATACGATTTGGATACGTATTCTGAGAGATATGATCAGAATACTGAGGCATGGTCAGGCTGGGCTGAATCTGCAGATGGGTTCACTTCAAGCCCATTTTTGGTCCACTAAGAGCCCCAATTTGATGATGCTGTGAAATACAATCTTGTAGATAATTTAATTAGCTTTCCAAAACATTAATATTTGCAGTATTCTGATCTATAAATAGAGAGTTATGCCTATTTTACCAAACCTGTAACAAAACCAAAATTAAGAGGAAGTTAATTCCAAATATGCAAAGACTACAAATATGCTTAAGTTAAGGAATTTAATGACGCTATTAATGCAATATGATGAACTAAGTTCTTATTAAACATACATATTTAAGTGTTCATCATACCCCCTAACCAGCTTATTGCTAGTCCCTAGCAATTAAAGCGTTATTATTTAGAAGTGATTTATAGAATTTTACACCCAAGGTGGCCATTATTGCACTCTCCTTGATTTTATCCAAATAAACAAACTCTCAACCATTTTTTTTATGACTCATGTACCTTTAGTCAAGATATCAATAAACCTTCTTTTTGTGCTCAGTCAACACATGACTATAGGGCTTATTAGAAAGAAGCCATATCGGTTTTAATATTTGTTAAGGTTAACAATCTTAGGTAGGGGGCATTTATTCATTATATATATATAGTTTTTCTTTTTTTTTTGAGGGAATGCATCTTTAACCTATGTAGCAAGCCTTAGGCTAATGACTCCCAGACCAGTTGGCCTTAGGGTATTAGGTGTTAAGACACCCCTACGAGCTTAACGACTCAGGTTGTCGGTGCTTTATTTTTGCTTAGAAACTTGTGAATAGTGAAATGTTCAATCCTATTAAGCTTTCTCCTTAATCCATGTAGCGAGCTTTGGGCCAATAGCTCCCAGACGAGTTGGTCTTAGGGTATTAGATGTTGAGGTACCCCTCGGGCTTAATTGCTCGAATTAAGGAGGCTACGAGACTAAACTTATCTACAATTGCTCTTTTTTTTCCTTTTTTTTGCTTTTTTTTCTTTCTTTCTTTCTTTCTTTTTTTTTTTTTTAAATTTCCCCTTCCTTTGTGTTGTTATCCTAAACAAAACAAAAGAACTCAAATATTACAACATTTCATTTTGCCAACCACAATCATGCATCAAGGTATGTGTGTGTGTGTGAAGAAAGGTTCATGAATACTTGCTTAATGAGTACATAAGCATACAATTTATTAAATGATAAGGTTGTGAGAGTTCATAGATTTGAATAATTCAAAGTGAAATGAATAAGACCTCCTTGTTATAAAATTCAAAAATCAAGACTAAATAATATCAAGTTAGCTAAAATGAGTTCACAAATCAAAATAAAATGACAAATTGGTTAGAATGGGTTTCAAGAGTTCAAACTGGTCCTCCTTACTCTGCCATTCCTGACCCAAAATGCGTCTCAAGAGGATTTGAACTCCTTACGCCGCACTTTGAATCTAATTACTAACTCGCTTTTTTTTTTACAAGAAAAAGAAAATTCAAAACATACTTATATCTACTATCCTTCCCCCCCAACCAAATGAAACATTGTCCTCAATATTTAAATGTAGAGAGATAAAGTATAGGAGACATTACCTGAAGCTTCTGTTATTCAAGAGAGATAACCTGAAAGACTTATAAAATAAAATAAAATAAAGCACAAGAAAACATTACAAACGGAGATTCAGATCCAATTTGCACTTTTTGTTTTGCCCTCCTGCCCAATTAATTTGAGTACTAGCTAGGTCAGGTTCATACTCAATTTCTTGTAATTTGTCAAGTAACTCGCCAGCAGAAGTGGCAGAAACAAGGATCTTTCTCGCCGAATGAGGGATAAAATTTTGTTCCACAGCTGCATCAACAAAACTTATCAAAGGATCAAAGAAATTTTTGACATTCAACAAACTTATGGGTTTTTTATGGAGATTTAGTTGGGCCCAAGAGGCGATTTGAAAGATTTCTTCAAGAGTACCAAAGCCACCTGGTAAAGTAATAAAAGCATCTGAATTGATGAGCATATGTGTCATGCGTTCATGCATAGAGGAGACCTGTAACTCCATCCCAACCGTTTTTCCAACGACGCTTTCTATAGCCAAAGCTTTAGGAATCACTCCTAAAACTTGACTACCTCCTACATGTACAGCTGTTGACACACAACCCATTAACCCAAGGCTACCTCTCCCATAAACCACATGAATCTTTCTTTCAGCCAGTAGCCTACCAAGATAATTTGCTACTTCTACAAACTCCTCACTTTTACCTGGTCGAGATCTGCAGAATACACATATCCTTTGGATTCGACGTTTTGAAGTTCCCTCCATGTTTATGCAACTCTCTAACTATGTGTGAAGAAGAGAACAAGAGATGTGGTATTTATGAAGTGCAAAAAGGTATGCTAATGATTACATCTATATAGGTAGCTCGGTTGTTTGTTGAAAAAGTTGACAATAATGCATAAAAACTCAAAAAAAGATGATAAAATGAGACACCATAAGTCAAACAAAATATACAAATTCAAAAATGACAGCTATAAGGCATTAAAATTCAAAAATGATGGCACGCATGCATATGTACAGGTAATTGTGACTGTGGCTCACATCTTCCTCTGGTTTTTCCAAAAACGGCTTAAACACCTTCTATGAGTTGGGGATATGCTTCCCATCTAGTTTTCTTATAAACTGGCAAACAGGGTCGTTTTGAGTCAGATTTTCAAGACTATAGCGTTTCTGCTCATCTCGGAATTGTGTCCACAAATTAAAAATTTTACGCTGCACAAGTCCACAAGAATGCGTCTCAAGAGTCACTCGGATATCATCCAAAGACTCCCTACTCAGTCCATTCTTGATGAACTGTAGTTTATCCTCTCGATTATTAGACAAATATTCCAGGGAGTGGCAACGCTGGTTACAGTCCATCTTGCACATTTGGGACAAACTTGTAACCTTTTCGCTCTTCGCTTTTTGGCGTAAGAGCTTTTTCCCATACCTGGCATGTGAGAAACAAGATTATCTGAAAATTCACAAGAAAATCGGACCATGGCTTCAATTAACCATCTTACTTCAACAGGCATACCCTTACGCATCAACATCCTTAGTCTTTCTGCGTGAGCTTTGTAAATTTTAAGCAAATCATTTGGAGGAAGAGAGGGAAAATGTTTGTGCAGATTTGAAAGAATGGTGTCCATGTGAAAATGCGAGAAAAGAAAAGAAAATGAATGCAAGGTGAGCAACAATTTTTAGGGAACTGAAAAATCGACTTTAATAGTCACGGAGTACCGTATCCGCCACTTGACTGGGAAAAATCAATCCTTAAAAAGGATTGATTAAAGCAATAGACTCTTCATTTTGGTCAAAATTTTCAAAGAATGGTTTTAACCGTTGTCCATTAACTTTAAACACATGACCATTCTTTGGGTTCTCAATTTCAACTGCTCCATGAGGGAAAACATTTTTAACAATGAAAGGCCCAGTCCAACGTAACCGAAGTTTACCAGAAAATAAGTGCAATCTTGAATCATACAAAAGAACTTTTTGTGAAGGTTCAAAAGATTTTCTAACAATAAATTTGTCCTTAAAAACCTTTATTTTTCTTTGTAGATTTTAGAATTTTCATAAGCCTCATTCCTGATTTCTTCAAATTCACTCAGTTGGAGTTTTCGTAACTTGCAAGCATCATTCAAATTTGTGTTGAATGTTTTAATGGCCCAATAAGCTTTATGCTCAATTTCCACAGGCAAGTGACAAGGTTTTCCATAAACTAATCTATAAGGAGACATTCCTAATGATGTTTTGAAAGCAGTTCAGTAAGCCCAAAGTGCATCATTAAATCTTAAGGACCAATCTTTGTGATTTGGGTTAACCGTTTTTTCTAAAATCTGTTTTATCTCCCTATTAGCAAGTTCAACTTGTCCACTTGTTTGTGGGTGATAAGGTGTAGAAATTTTATGGGTTATTCCATATTTCTTCATTAAAGTTTCAAATGGTTTGTTACAAAAATGTGTACCCCCATCATAATAATGGCTCGAGGAATTCCAAATCTACTCAAGATATTCTCTTTCAAGAATTTGTCAACTGTTTTGTGATCATTGTTTCGACATGGAATTACATCGACCTATTTTGAAACATAGTCTAATGCAACAAGGATGTACACAAAACCAAATGACGGTGGAAAAGGTCCCATAAAATCAATACCCCAATAGTCAAAGATTTCAACGACAAGAATGGGATTCAACGGCATCATGTTTCTTTTTGAAATAGATCCCAATTTTTGACAATTTTCACACGTTTTGCAAAATGCATGTGCATCTTTAAATAAGGTGGGCCAATAAAATCCACATTGTAAGATCTTGGCAGCTATTTTTCTAGATAAAAAATGTCCGCCATGTGCTTCAGAATGACAAAAGTTAATGACACTACTTACCTCATTGTCGGGTATGCATCTTCTTATTATTTAATCCGGACAATATTTGAAAAGATACGTATCATCTCAGTAAAAATTTTTCACCTCGGTTAAAAATTTTCTTGTCTTGAGCATTCCAATGAGGTGGCATTTTCCCTGTCACAAGAAAATTTACAATGTTAGCAAACCAAAGTACAGTAGCAACGAAAAATAAAAATTCATCAGGAAAAGAATCATTGATAGGTGAAGTTTCAATTAATGTCTCTGTCGTTAGTCTTGAAAGATGATCAGCAACGACATTTTCGGCTCCTTTCTTGTCCTTTATTGTGATGTTGAATTCTTGGAGCAATAAGATCCACCGTATCAATCTAGGTTTTGCATCCTGTTTAGACATTAAATATCTCACAGCTGCATGGTCAGTGTAAACAATTGTGGGAGAACCAATTAAATAAGAACGAAATTTGTCCAATGCAAATACTACTGCAAGTAGTTCTTTTTCAGTTGTTGTGTAATTCATTTGCGCATCATTTAAAGTCCTACTTGCGTAGTATATGACATAAGGCTTACCTTCTTTTCTTTGTCCTAAGACAACACCAACGGTATAGTCACTTGCATCACACATCAATTCAAAAGGCAAGGACCAATCAGGAGATTGCATAATTGTAGCAGTTGTTAAAAGTCCAATTAATTTGTCAAAGGTATTTTGACATTCTTGAGTCCATTCAAAAGAAGTGTCTTTTATTAAGAGGTTACAAAGAGGTTTAGATATAGCACTAAAATTTCTTATGAACCTCCTATAAAATCCAGCATGCCCTAAGAATGAACGAACCTCTTTGACTGTTTTTGGTGGAGGCAAATGGGAAATTAATTCCACTTTTGCTTTGTCCACTTCAATTCCCTTAGAAGACACCACATGGCCTAAGACAATTCCCGAAGTGACCATATAATGACATTTTTCTCAATTCAAAATAAGACCTTTTTCCACACACCTTTTTAGGACTTTTTCTAAATTTTTAAGACAATTATCAAAAGAGTTTCCAAAGACAGTTAAATCATCCATGAAAACTTCTAAACAATGCTCAACCATGTCATTGAAAATGCTTAACATGCATCTTTGAAAAGTGGCTGGGGCATTACAAAGTCCAAAAGGCATTCTCCTAAATGCAAAAGTGCCGAAGGGGCACGTGAATGTGGTCTTTTTTTGGTCTTCAAATGCAATGGGAATTTGGTAATAGCCTGAGTATCCATCAAGAAAGCAGTAGTAGGAGTGCCCTGCTACTCTTTCAAGAATTTGGTCAAGAAATGATAAGGGAAAATGGTCTTTTCTAGTGACAACATTTAATTTTCTATAATCAATGCACATCCTCCAACTAGATGAGACTCTGGTTGGCAATGATTCCCCCTTTTCATTTTTAACTATTGTAATACCAGATTTCTCAGGTATTACTTGTGTAGGGCTTACCCACTTGCTATTAGAAATAGGGTAAATAATTCCCACATCAAGTAGTTTAAGAACTTCAGCCCTAATAACCTCTTTCATATGTGGATTTAATCTTCTTTGAGGTTGTTGGGATGTTTTGGCATTTTCCTCTAAATGTATTCGATGTGTGCAAATTAAAGGGTTAATGCCTTTTATATCTTTTAAAGTCCACCCGATTGTATTTTTATGTCTTTTAAGCACTTCTATCAACTTACCTTGTTGCTCGCATATGAGGGATGAAGAAATTACCACCGGATATGTCTGATTCTCCCCAAGATATGCATATTTCAGTCCTTCAGGTAAGGGCTTCAATTCTAACTTGGGAGCTTCCTCTTCCTTGCTTTCATTCATTTGCCCCAATTCTTCAAAACTTGATTTTGAGCCTTTTTCCATCACTTGTGCACAATCCAATGAAGAACATAAATCAGAAAGATCAGACTCTAGTTCTATACTTGATTCTAATGAATTCACTAGACAAGTTTCCAAAGGGTCAGAAGAACTCCCTTTTTGGATGTGATCTTCTACAATAGATTCAATTACATTGGCTTCGTCAATTTCATCTTCTTCTTCATTTGGTTGTTTGCACATATTAAAAACATTAAGTTCCAATGTCATGTTCCCAAATGATAGCTTCATGACTCCATTCCTACAATTAATCAAAACATTAGAGGTGGCTAGAAATAGACGCCCTAAAATAACAGGAATTGAATTGCTTACTTCTACTGGTTGTGTGTCCAAGACGATAAAATCCACTGGGTAAATGAATTTATCGACTTGAACTAATACATCTTCTACTACTCCTCTTGGTACTTTAATTGATCTATCAGCAAGCAAAAGTGTCACAGAAGTCGGTTTTAACTCACCTAGATTGAGTTTTTGAAAAACCGAGTATGGAAGCAAATTCACACTAGCACCAAGATCAAGTAAAGCTTGTTCAATTTTATGGTCTCCAATAACACATGAAATTGTAGGACAACCTAGATCCTTATATTTTACTATATTATTTTCAAGAATAGCACTTACCTGCTCAGCTAGAAAGGCCTTCTTTTTCACATTCAGTTTTCTTTTCACAGTGCACAAGTCTTTCAAAAATTTTGCGTAAGAAGGTACCTGTTTGATCATATCAAGCAAGGGAATGTTGACCTTTACCTGTTTGAAAATTTCAAAGATTTCAGAATTGTGAGTTGGCTTCTTTTGTGTAGCTAATGCTTGAGGAAATGGAGGCACAGATGAGGATTTGGTTTCTTCTTCGCTAGTGTTGGTTTGGCAACCTCTTCCTGTCCTTTAGAGATCGATTCTTCTTCTTTCTCACAAGGTTAGGAATATGTTTTTCAACAACCTTACCATTGCGAAGGGTCATGACTGACTTGGCTTGGTCAAAATAATGGTTATTTGAACTCCCTGCATTTGAGTTAGATTGATCTTTGGGGTTTTGCAATGTTTGAGAAGGAAATTTTCCCTTCTCTTGGATGCTAAATGTAGATGCAAATTTTGCAAGAGTTTCTGATAAATTTGCTAATGTTTGATTAGTTTGACTATTGAAAGTCTCTTGCTTTGTAATGAATGAATGCAATGTTTCTTCAAAGTCATTCCTAGGAGGAGGAGCATATGCATGATCATGAGAATTTTGAAAATTTTGTTGTGTTTGAAAAGGGACTTGTGAAGATTGTGCATGATTATCATTTTTTCAACTAAAATTTGGATGATTTCTCCAACCAGGATTGTAGGTTTGTGAGTATGGATTGTGATTTGGCCTTTTGAAAGTGTTCAAGGCATTGGCTTGCTCATGGAGGCATTCCCTAAAGGCAGGCAAAGTTGGGCAATCATCAGTAGAATGGTCATTATCATCACAAATGTTATAGACATTTTCTTGAATAGAATTTAATTGACCACTCTTTTTCATTTCTAAAGCCTCGACTTTTCTAGCTAGGGATGCATATTTGGCTTGAAGGTCATGGTCTTCCCTAAGGTTGTAAATACCTCTATTGGATGTCGAGGTTGGGGTCTTGCTTGGTACCTCATAGGTGCCAGCAGTGTCCCAATTTTGTGCCTTTTCTGCCAAGGAATCTAGGAAGTCAAGTGCTTCCACTACAAGAATTTTTTGTATATTTGTCACTTTGTATTTTATTTATTTGACAGTTTTTTAAAAAAGTGAGAACTATAATATTAGTCTAAGAGTCAAATTCAAATTTTTATCTTACTCGTCACTTTTTGTTTTTCTAATAATATATTTATCGCATTTTTTATAATAATGACAAATATATTATTTTGTATCTGTTCCCGTATTATCATTTTGGCTCAACTTTTTTTATTTTTTTCCTCTATCTTTTCGTTTTCCCTCTTCCAATCATTTTGCCCTAGCCTTCACACTTTCACTTTCCCACTCTAACGAATTCACTTTCCCTCTTCTTATTATTTTCCTGGGTCATGTCTTTGTTCCCAAATCTCCATTCCTTCGCCTCACTTTAATCACTTCAACGATCTTAGAACTTTCATATCAATCACAAACCCAGTGTCTTATTAAATCTGATTTTCAATCTTCCCAAAACAACACGCAAAACTCCCCAGATTCAACCGCCCTTCCTTCACCGATCTCAATCTCAGATCCAAACCCCCAACCCTTGATAACACTTCCACCCAAAATAGGGATGTTTCCACTGATGATTTCTCCTCCCAAATCTTCGATGCTGACGCCTCCGATCCTTCTCCGACCGAACAACCGGATGGGGATGAAGATAAGACGAAAACTCGAAGGAGAAGGTTGCGACAAAGACGAAGAATACAAGAGGGGGAGTTTGCAGTCAGTGTTCGAAACAGAGTCGTTTAAGGGAGAGAGAGGTGTGTTTGGTTTGTGAAGCGAGGTACTGTAGCAACTGCTTGATCAAGGCAATGGGGTCCATGCCTGAAGGGAGGAAATGCGTTGGGTGTTTTGGAAGACGATCGATGAAGCGAAGAGGACTGATTTGGGAAAGCCTTCGAGGATTTTTGCCAAGGATTGTAACCCGTTGGAGGTGAAACAGATAATAAAGGCTGAGAAGGAGTGTGCTTCCAATAAGCTAAAACCTGAGCAATTGATTATGACAGAAGGCAGTTGAGCCACGATGAGTTATATTTAGTTTGACGATTCTGGGTTGTTGTTTGATAGCATATGTTAATATAGTTTTTGGGTTGTTGTCTGATAGCATATGTCATCAGTGAAAACTTTTCCAGTGTGTGTTTGTTGTATGTATTGCAAACTGAATATATGGAATCTGGGAGATAATTGTTGTCTGATAGCAGATGTCAATATAGTTTTTAAGTTCTTATGCCGTATGGTGAGCCAAGTTTTGTGTAAAGTTTTTTTTATTTGTTTATTTTATCTTTTTGGGTTATAGTTATTTTACCTACATCAGTCTGGAAAAGCTTGCTAAAACTTTGGAGACAGTTGACGAATCTGGTATTTTGTCACCATTTCTTTTATTTAAACTTGTTCTTAATCATTATACGTATGGCTTTCGTTTCTCAATGAGTTAGTTGATTTGTTTCTTTTTTAGATGGCAAAACCATGAGTGCAAATGGCAACGGTGAGATTCATCCAAGAACAAGGTTAGTTTGGCCTACTTAATTGGAAATTTTAGAGGCCTTTAAAATTGGATCGTTGCTTTTGAAATTTCTTTTTTTTTTTCTTGTGGCTAAAAATTTTTCTCCCTTAACTGATTTTTTATTTGCATGTTTCATGGTTCGATATTTCTCCTGTTGGTACATTTTGTAGTCTTAAACTCTTCTTCACATGTAATCTAAAATTTATCGGTCATCTTTCTGTCATACAATGCACCAACTTGTCAAAAACAAATGCAACCTACTGTCACACACAATCCTTTATGTTGGGTGGCAGCTCACATTTCTGTTCAGTTTGTTACTTTTTACAAGTGGGAGACTTGTGAAAGGTGAAACTGGTTTTTTTTGTTTGTTTCATGTGTAATTAGTTCACAAGAAACCCAGAATCTTTATCAGAATCTTTCAAGTGTAGCCTGGGAGTGAATATATATATTCAGAATCTCAACAAACACAAACTGGAAAAGATTTCACTGATAAATCCATGATGAGCCACGACAATTTTGGGTTGTCCTAATCCTCCTCTGAAGCTGAAGCCTGGGAGATATTGGTATGATAAAGATTCTGGCTTGTGGAGAAAGTTGAATATATATATTCAGTTTTTGTTGCTTTTGTTTTGTTGATCTCAATATAATTTCAAGTGTACCATTTGCGTTCCCCCCTTGCCTCGTAAATTTTGAATCACTCATGTCACTGAAGTTATGTTTTGATAGCTCTTGTGTTCTCGAGCTGCCTAATAATGGTTTTAGCTGCCTCGGGTCTCTTGACTTGCTTAGGGTTGAGTTCTCTGATTTCAACTTGTTTGAAAATTTTATTTCAAGTTGTCCAGTACTGGAAGATTTAGTTATTAAAGCATGTGTTTTTCGTGATTTCGAGATTCTCGATATTTCTTTCGCTAGTTTGAAGAATCTAACTATAAATAATGGTGGTATACACAACTGTGATGGTTTACAGTATGTGGAGCTTCAGGTTGCTTGCCCAAATTTGGTGTCTTTCAATTTTACAAGTCCATCAGCACTAGACTACTTTTTTGAGAATCTGAACTCTCTGCAGAATGTCTGCATGTACTTAGAAACCAACAGTGAGATTCCAAATTACGAAGAATGCAATTTTGAAATCTATAAAATGCTTGAAGGAGTTAGCAATACTCAAGTTCTGAAATTATCTGTCGGTGCTTTGCAGGTATAAGTTCATTTTTCAATATAGATTTGTGAATGATATTGACAATTGTATTTATTGAGCATTAAACTTGAATCATTGCTTATAATTGTTGAACTTCCATAGCATAATGTTAACTTTTTTTTAATTTTGTTTTGTGTCTTCAAATTCTTGATAGATTATCAATTCCAGAGTGCTTCATTGGATCGTTTAATAATATGAAGTCCTTAACAATGTTGATGGGCATGGATGAACGACACATGCAATCACTAATCACTTTGCTTAACTGCTCTCCCAATTTAGAAGCGCTTAAAATATATTTTGAATGGGTAATTTCAACGCCTAAAATTACTGCTCTTGTTAGACATATATTTTCCTGTGCAGTATTGATTGGAAAAGCCTATGTAGTAAAACTCCGATCTTCTCAAAATGCAGTTCATGTTTGGTTTTAATTAGTATTAAAAAGTTAGAGTCAACGTTGTGCATTGGTAAAAATCAATATTGATAGTTACTGCATGGCAAAATGAACATGCTGCATTTGAAAGGGCCTAAGTACTTACAAGCAAAATGATTAAAGATTCATAAGTTGAACCATTTTGGGCTTGAGCTGCGCTCCTTGCTATGCATTGCAAAGTTCACATCGAGAAGAATGTGCGAGTATTAATTGAGAGAATTGGACACATCCAGGATGGCCATGTTGATATAGCCAATGTAAATTTGTAATCAAAAGTCTTTTTTGGTTGATGTTACGCCTTTAATGTTTCTCAAAAGAAATCTATTGGGTTACTGGTTAATCGAATATCATGCTTGCTTACACTGTTGCTTGTGAAATTGATTTCTATAACTCTTTCTTCTTCTTATTCTTTATTTTTTTTAATAATAATAAATATTTCTTACTTACTAGTTATTCAATGTGTTTACACTTGACAGTGTGATGTTGATGACTGGGAGATATTGGACCAGGACATTTCATGTTTAATGGATCATCTCAAGAAGGTTCAGCTGTATGAGGTTGCTTTTTCAACTCTATCAGTTATGCTTTGCATTAATTTTTGGATATATTTCAAAATTTCCTGCTTAAAAATTTGTGTCTTCAATATTTATATCTTTAATTCTAAACTGGACCTTTAAGTTCCCACTTTAACATGTTCATTCTAGGATCCTCAAGAAGATCATTCATCATATAATACATGATTACAGACTTGGTTTTAGAGGATTGTTTCTTGGCAATGCTTTTGAGATTCCTTTCCCTTTATGTTTTCATTTTAAGAGATATATTTTTTTCTTTTTTTGAGTGTTAAAATTCCATGAGTTATAAAATTAAAATTCCATGGGGTTCGTTTTTGTGTAATCTATTTAGCTTTGATTTTGGTATGGAGACTTTGTGCTCTTGGTTTGCGCAAAATTGGTTTTGGGTTGTTATAAACTATTTCTATATATTGCCATTATTAAGCCCTGTCTCCTCTCTACTAATCTTCTGCCTTACTCAATTGCCTTATTCACTCCATTGCACATTGTTCACCTTTACAACTGTCCTACAAACTCCTTTTGCTATCACTATTCTGCAGCATGCTGTAAATACATAATATTGCACAACATGAAAAGATTAGTATATTTACTTCAACTTCTTGTCAATATCATCGAGGAGTTCTCCAAGTGCATATCATAGCCTCAATTTTGAGCCTCAATATCATTAACTAGTGTTGCCTGTACTAACGACAGCAATGAAAGGTTTCCAGAACCTTGCAGGTACTTTATTGTGCAAAATTTCTGCATATGGATGGACAATTGATCCTGATTTCCCTTCATTAGTTATCACTGTTTTATATGAAATCAAATTTTCTCTTCAGGTTTACTTAATTCGTTGATTTCTTTTTACCCTGCTATAGAATACAACTTTGTCATGTCTTAGGTCCTTAGTCTAGGGGTAGAAATCAAATTCTAGTTTGTCACTTTCTATATACACATTTCAAATCCTTATTGTAAATTAGTCTTGGATTGGATGTTGCAGAAGAGAACAGACAAGCAGTTTATTCTTGTCCAGTAATGGCATGGTGTTATATTTCTTGATTTTCCAATTTATAAGGGGTGAGTAAATTAAAATAAGCATCCCCTATGTTTAGTATGTTCACACATTTTGAGGTTGTTAATTTGGTTTATGATTTTAAAAACTGAGTAGTACAAAAAATGCTACATGTACACCAGCAGATCTTGACTCAATATCAAATTCCCTCTAGCATTCTTCTTCCATTGAAAATCTCGTTTTGCTTGAATCATTCTTAAACCTTATCAATACAATGCAAATACTTTAAGACAAAAAATTCATAGTGGTGATAATACAACATAATTCTTTTCTTTAGTTTCTAGCTCAGAAACAACATATTATGATTATTCTATCATAAATCTCTTCATTTTCCTTTTTTAATTCTTCTTGTTTTAAAGTTATCTTACTTTTTGTTCTTTTTATTGATCTCATGGGCATAAGGTTTCTCCAAAAAGGAATCCTTACTATCAGTCATTAAGGGTGACATAGCTCCATTGACTCACAATAGTTTTCTAGAGCAATTGTTGTGTTATGATGGTGAATAAAAACTGGACCAGGTAATTAATTTGTCATCAAAAAACTTCTAATTGTCTTCTTACAAGCTCTCATTCTAGAATACATATAAAACTATGGTTGCCAGTTGGATAAATTATTAAGTTCAATCATAAAAAGCTTTTGAATGAAATTGAGGAAAAAGCACCAAAGGACCAGCTGAATTTTGCAGGCTATTGATAATAAGTTAGACCAGAGAACTACTAAAAAACTTATTCTTGGAAACAGATATCAAATCTATGGTATTGTCTCTTAACTATTTTTGTGCCATTTCATGCAGCTTAGTTTAGAAAGCTTCTCCACGTGTCTCAAATTCACTCAGCAAAATCCTTATATTGATCATACAGGTTTGTTTTTGGGTTTATCTTTAAATATTAAAAACATTGGAAAAGCCTTTTTCTTATCAAGAAAACTTAAGTCTTGACATTTCACACTTGATGCAGTAGAGCAAGTTCAACATGCCGTGAATTTTCCTAAAAAGCAATGTCAAGCAATGATGTATAACACAAGCTTGATGGAGTGTGTTCCTTTTACTTTATTCCAAACAATTGCAGCCATACCACAGGTAATTTCTTCACCCTCTCCTTCTTGGTTAGTTATAATTATAATTCTTGTGAATAACAAGCAATTTTTTTCACATCCTACACAGGGCTTCATGGTTAAACCCTTGACATGCATCCCCCTTCATAGTCACTTTGTACATCCCCCTTCACTAGTCACTTTCTTCATATTTTGACTAATGTGGTTAACAGGTTAAATGCCCACATGCAAAATAATAGCACAGAATGTGGACACTGAGCAGCATAATCATGGTCAATGCAGCCATAGTCATTATCATCATTGATGTAGACTGCATTAATTTAAAATTGGAAGCAAAGTCTTCGCTTCCAACTCTTTAATTGTTATGAGCTCATGGCATGCACAAATTGTTATGAGCTCTTACATGCAACATTGACATTGCCCTTCAAGGTAAGTCAGTTTCTTTTTCCTTCTATTGTTATGAACACAGGGATTGCAACAACATCCTTCTCTCGTCTGTAGAGATTGTAAAGTTTTTCTTTCCCTGGCTTACCTCATTTATGAAAACTCAGTTAAGTGAATACATGTTGATCTGTTTCAGATGTTCAAACTCCTCTTTTTAGTTTGTTAATATGAACTGCTATTGATAAAATTCAGGAACAAAGAAAAAAAAAGGCAAGCTTACAGATGTTGGATTTCGGGCTATGGATGAGATTAAAAGAATGAAGAGGGTACAACAAGTGATCAAGGAAAAAGTCAGGATACTGCTTTTTGGTTGTAAGGCAATTTTTTGCAGCATTCTTCTTCAATTGATGTTTTTGTTTGGCCTTGAATTTTGCCACACTTGGCCTTACAACCACCACTTTAAAGAGAAGATTTGCTGCTCATCATAGCATATCATTATTGTTTATCACAAAATCATGATTTCTTTTCTTTTTTTCCATGCAAAGCTATCTCATTGGGAGGAGAAATCATTCCTCACTCTGTGCTTCTTTGTGCCTTTGAAGGGGTATGCATGTGCTAGAACTTTCTTCTAATTATTTTTGCTGATTTACTTAATGAGCAGATCTTCACGGCATTGTAGAAAATGTGGCTTGTGAAAACTGGTTTCACATATTATTTAAAATGAAACTTCACATCAAATCACCAACTATGTGATTAACACTACTATGGCCTTTAGTTGAGAATGAAATCACTTCTTGAGCATAGATGGGTGGATGTATGGAGTAAAGGTGTATGCTGCTTTGATATTTTTTCATTGTTGTCTTGTTTTTATTATTGATTTTATCCATGGAATAAGTTTCTTGCTACTCCTTTTCAGATGTCTTACTTGCTATGTGCGCTTGGAGATGGCCATCTTTTAAATTTTCTATTGAACATGAATACTGGTGAGTTGACAGATAGGAAAAAGGTCTCCCTAGGAACCCAGCCAATAACACTCCGTGCTTTCTCATCTAAGAGTACTACACATGTATTCGCTGCATCACATAGGCCAACTATGATTTATAGCAGTAACAAGAAACTACTTTACAGTAATGTAAATTTAAAAGAAGTCAGTCATATGTGTCCTTTCAACTTTGCTACTTTTCCAGATAGGTACGCCTCCCCCTTTCACCTAGTTGCTTTGGGATAGGATAAATTGTTTGGTTATGTGAACTTGCCCTTCTTGCATATATGATTTACTGTCACATAATTACAATAGTCATTACTGAAATTTAGTTCTCCTATTTATGCAAGCTCTCAAGTGTAAATGAATTTGGAGTTTGGACCCTGCACTTCCACAGGTGGTAGAAAGCGTAGACCAAAGAAATGAATTCCTCTTGCCATTCAGAAATGAATTACTTTGCTGGGTAGATGACAACAACAGCTTGTTTTAAAGGTAGCTCTACTGCAATTAACATCTTATAATCTTAATTAGTGTAAATGGATGTTTATGGGTGGCTTTAATTCATTTTTATATGTATTAGTTTGTTATTTAGCTTAATCTCTGAAAGTATGCCAGTGACACATTTCAAGTTAATGCACTATATGTTCGCCTTTTTTTCACATGTTTGCACTTTTTTAATATTCCAGTGCATTTTATGTACCTAGAGAATTAGTAATGTTGAGGCAGAAGCTTCTGGAGTGGATGAGGATGATATTGACTGAGAGGAAGGTTGAAGGAAAAGGGATGCTTTATTGGAATGAATGTCTTCTTCTCGTGGTCTCTAATATAATATGAATTAAAGGTGGGAGCTGTACATAGATTTCATTCAACTTGTAATTTCTACTCATTGCAATGAGATCAGTGTATGGACAAAGAATGCTATAAAATTGTATTATTTAACAATGATACCTGTTATATATATGTGTGTGTGTATATATATATGTGTATATATATATATATATATATATATTAATTTTTTTAAATACTTGACGGTTAAAAACTGTCAAGTATATTTTTTTTAATTTTTTAAACTATTATACTTGGCAGTCAAAAACCGCCAAGTATAGTTATGCGCATATTTGGCGGTTAAAAACTGTCAAGTATGTATTTTTTTAATTTTTTAAAACTATTTATACTTGGCGGTCGAAAACCGCCAAGTATAGTCACGTGCATATTTGGCGGTCCTAAGACCGCCAAATATGCTAAATTGACTATATTTGGCGGTGTCATTGGTGGCATTTTTAAGACCGTCAAATATATACATATTTGACGGTCAAAGACTGCCAAATATGAGCATTTTTCTTGTAGTGTTCCTCAGGGTCTTTTTCTTTAAATTCTCTATTACACATTAATTCTACTAGTTGCCTATCTTGAGGTGTTAACCCTTCATAAAAGTGTGCAACTATTCTCCAAGTTTCAAAACCATGGTGAGGACAGGTATTAAGTAGTTCCTTCTACCTATCCCAACATTGGTAAAGGGTTTCCCCTTGTTTTTGAGATAAATCAGAAATTTGTCTTTTAAGAGAATTTGTTCTATGGGTAGGAAAAAATTTTTTCAAAAATTGTTGTTTCATCTCATCCCATGAACTGATGGAATTCGACCTCAAATTTTGTAGCCATGTTCTAGCTTTATCTTTTAAAGAAAAAGGAAAAAACTTTAATCTAATGGTGTTTATGCTACAATTTGGGTCAGTGTAGGAGCTACATACCTCTTCAAAGAGTTTCAAGTGCGAATATGGGTTCTCCATGTCAAGGCTATGAAAAGTGGGTAGAAGTCGAACAAAACTTGATTTGAAATTGAAATGGATTGAATCTGGAGGAGAAACTACACAAGATGGTGCACTAGTCCTTACCGGATTAATGTAGTCTCTGAGGGTTCTTCGTTGGTTTTGATCATTTTGTTGCGAATGGTTGTCCCTTTCATCCGTGAATATTTTCACATGATTGTCGGCCATGTTTTCTAAGGAAGATGATGTTTTTCTAACAAGTCTACCACTAGATGTTCGTGACCAAATTTTCATGTAAGGAAGAGAGACGGAAAGAGAAGAAAAGATGAACACATAAGAAATTAAGATCGAAGAAAAAAAGAGAACACTTACAATTTTGCACGCCAATTTTTACCTTCCCCGGCAACGGCGCCAAAAACTTGACACATCCGAAAAAGGATTGTCTCCCAAGTATAGGAGTGTCGAAGTAATAAACCCGGTGAGACCGAGGTCGATCCACGAGAAAGGAGATTTTAGCGCTACAAATTATAAGCTAAGCAAATATGATGTGGATGATTCCAAGGGATGGCAAGATAATATCAACAAGTACAAGTAAAGAACAAGTTCTTAAATAAAAATGAGAATAACACAAGAGAAATTAACACAATAATAATGAAAGCTAAGGTTAGGGGATCCGCCCTTGATATTTCAAATAAGGGTAAACAACTCGTTTTAGTTATATGAATTATATTTGCTTCGTTACCAAAATTTATACCACTTCTTGTAAATGGGTTCAAGCATCCAATGTGCCAATCTCCATATGTATACAACAAATCAAGGTTCCTAACTAGATTGGTGTTGGTAAGAAAGAACCATACGACATCTAGAAAGGATCCAAGCATTTGATGTGCCAAGGATTGTCTACAATGGATCAAGACCTCCACTTTACGAGTAGTGTCAAGATTGATTAAGAAAATAAATATAAATCATATAAACAACATAAGATTATGATTATTAAGCACATATTAAGGGTTGGAGAATCCTTACTCTCATATCAAGGGTTTCACCGTTTCACCTAGCAAGAGAGAAATTAGAAAGACATTATAAGAGAAAGAAAACTAATTATAAGAAAAAGGAAATTCATTAATAATACATAAGAGAGAATAACAAGAGATACATAATACAAGATCCCAAAAAAGGCCAAGATGCCCCAATGGGTCACAAGGCACCTCTATTTATAGATAAATTCAAGGGCAAACTTGTCAAATTACAAATGAATAATTGTCAAATATTTGGTGAACTAACTTTGACCATTGGGATTATTATGTGCACCACTTTGACCACCAATTTTGACATTGAAATATTGAGCATTTTAATCACATATCTCCATGAAAGTCGTAGATATTTCTCTCAACTTTCTATAACATCTTGAATCATACGATTTGGATACGTATTCTGAGAGATATGATCAGAATACTGAGGCATGGTCAGGCTGGGCTGAATCTACAGATGGGTTCACTTCAAGCCCATTTTTGGTCCACTAAGAGCCCCAATTTGATGATGCTCGTGAAATATAATCTTGTAGATAATTTAATTAGCTTTCCAAAATATTAAGATTTGCACTATTCTGATCTATAAATAGAGAGTTATTCCTATTTTACCAAACCTATAACAAAACCAAAATTAAGAGGAAGTTAATTCCAAATATGCAAAGACTACAAATATGCTTAAGTTGAGGAATTTAATGACACTATTAATGCAATATGATGAACTAAGTTCTTATTAAACATAAATATTTAAGTGTTCATCAATCAACTCATTATAGGTAGCACACCTACGAATTATCAATGGCTTCCCCGTCCCACCGGTGTACAAAAAACCACCGTTCTCTTGCACAGTCCAAGAACCATTGTATACAACAAGTACGCGTAAAGTTTCAATTTCTTGCATGATTGACACATGTCATATAAGTTCTGTGGACAAAAAATAATTACGAAATTGCTTACAAAAGTCACAAAAACGAATGTTCTGTCCAAATGCTCGACGCCACTCAACAATAACCCTCGACACTCGACACGCGACAAATAAGACTCGACACACGAACTCGACTATCTTTGCATCTGACACTCGTCAAGTTCGGCACTCGATGCACATACTCAAACGCTCGACAAACGAGTCTCGATGCTCAACTAACGACTCTCGAATATACTCGACACACGAACTCGACAAAATTTGCATCCGACTTTCGTCGAGTTCGTCAATCCACCAGATGCTCAACTAAGCTTGAACGCTCGATACTCGAATCTAGAATCGACACAAAGCCTAGACACTCGACACTACCATCCGACATATCGAGATTCGATCCGACAAAATCGCTCGACACTCGACGACGCTCGACAAATCTCGTCTTCTTCAACTGTTGACTGTGATACCAGATTTTCGCACAACGATAGCTAATTTTCAGCAAATTTTCACACAAATGGCACTATCTCTAACCTTAGTTCACATACATATCCTATTTTTAAGCTATATAATGCGGTTGACAGTTACCAAAATGATCAATAACGAAAACACTACAACTTAATGAAATTTTCATGCCATTTAGAGAGAGATTAAGGAAAGTTATTCTTACGTTATTTGCTCAGCTTCAGCTGTTGAGGTTGTTTCATACAGTGAAGTGTATGGATCTGTGACTGGTTTCTTTGTTCTTAGTTTTGTTTATGACTTTCTTTAATTTCTTTCGAAGAGGGAATTAATAAGGTTTTGGGAAAATATTGATTTTAAAAGGGTATTTGAGTCTTTTTGTCAAGAAAGTGTCTATGACATGAAAATTTTTCAGAATCTGTCTATTTTTCAACAAGGCCCCCTAATTGTGTCTATTTTCTCAATTTTCCTTAAAAAGTTCTTTCATTTTTTTCACCCCCTTACTTTGTCTGGCTTTTCTTTACACCCTTACACTAGTTATTTATATTTATTGCTTAATATTTCAATTTGTAGTAGACATATTCAGTATTATCTTTCTAAAAAATTGGAGTTTTAATATCACAAGATTTGAAAAGTAATAATTATTATTTACTATTCAGAAAAATTCAAAAATGATTCAAATTAAGGGGCCTGTACAAAAGTAACCCACTCAAAAAATTTTATGCCATAAACCTTTTGACTTATAAATGACCTGATTGCCCTTAATACAAAAAATAAGACAAACAACTTCAAATACTCTCTGTATCTCTTTTGTTTCTTTTGCAACCTTATGCAAAACTTCCATACCACTCAATTTTTGTCAAAATCCCATTGTCTCTATCATTTGTCGTGACTAATCTTCAAGATCTAAATAAAAATAGATAAAACATCTCCCTGTACATGAACTTTTCTTGATTTAGTTCACGCTTTTAATGTTTTTGAAATATTTGCTACCTAAATATTCGGTGTTCCCTTAGAAAATAGTATAGTGAGCTTAGGAGAAGTGTCCTTGGTATTTTATTTGCAAAGAAAACAATAAATAACTAGAATTTCTTAAGAAAAATTGGTATATTGGATGAGGAAGACGACCGCTAGACAGCCGATGGACAAATGTCGAGTGTCGAGCATTCAGTGACGGAAGTCGACAACTTTGTGTTGTTGTCGATGACATACTTGACAATGGCCGACACGTTTTCTAGAGCCTAGGTGTATAACGTCGAGCTTGACAATTTGTCTTATGTCTAGACTGTTGACCCAGGCATGGCAACCCAAGAGGGGGGGTGAATTGGGTTTTTATTTATAAAAACGGATTTGTGAAACTTTTCTTGAAAGATCAAAATTATTTAACTCTTTCTTTGAGAATAAAGATGAAAAAGATGAAAATAGAATGCAATCAAGAGAATAGCAATAAAGAACAATCACAAGTGCAACTAAATATAAAGAGATAGGGATAGAGAGAGTGCAAACTCAATTTATGTGGTTCAGCAAACCTTGCCTACGTCCACGGGCTCCTAGCTCCATGAGCTAAGCTTTCCACTAAGTTGTAGAAATCTTTACAACTTACTTGATGAACAACCTCACCAAGACTTTTTCCTTCAACTCTTGATAACACCACACCAAGAGTTCTTCTTGATGAACAACCTCACCAAGGCAACTTTCTTCAACCCTTGATAAAACCACACCAAGAGTTCTTCTTGATGAATAACCTCACCAAGGCAACTTTCTTCAACTCTTGATAACACCACACCAAGAGTTCTTCTTGATGAATAACCTCACCAAGATAACTTCCTTCAACTCTTGATAACACCACACCAAGAGTTCTTCTTGATGAGCAACCTTACCAAGGAAAGAGTTCTCTCAAGGATAACTTTTATCCTTTACAAGTAGATCTCACTCTCACCACAATACAAGAACAAAGATAATTTTTACAACAAACGTATAACTCTCTTCAAAGAGTAGATAAAGAATATAAAAGCTCTCTAGACTTGATATTTCTCTTATTTTTTGCTTGATAGATGCTTCTCTTGCTCTTTCTGAATGCATGGGAGAAGGGCTCCTTTTATAATCAAATGGGAAGAACTTAATTAAGTGAAGACACTAACTCCAAATTTTCTACCCACCATAAAACTGTAATCTTGTCTGCCATTTTTGTCAATATTCTGTTTAAAATTTGAAAATCTGTAAAACATAAAAGATCTGGAAAATTGAATAATCTTTCTAACGCATCAATAACCAAGTCATTTCAATATCTGTAGCTTAAGATATGGCCAAAACACCATTCGGTGCTCATGTGACTTGATTTTTCTTCCATGTGTCAGTCCACCGACTTGCATGTGTATTATGTTAGCCTTCTGTTTGAAATTTGAATTTCTTCAAAGAATATAAAATCTGCTCCATTGAATAATCTTTCCAATGCCATAAGAATCAAGTCATTTGGATATCTGTAACTCAAGATATGGACAAAACATCATTTGGTGCTCAAATGAGTTGATTTTTCTTCTCTGTGTCAGTCCACCGAATTGCATATCAATTATGCCAGCCTTCCATTTTAAATTTGAATTTCTTCAAAATATGAAATGTGCCTCATTATGTCCTCTTTCCAATGCCATAAGAATCAATTCATTTTGATTTTTCTAGCTCAAGATATGTCCAAAAGAGTATTCGGTGCTAATGTCAGCTGCTTCCATTTGTCTTTCAACTTGCATGATGATTTGGACAATCTTACACTTAAAATTTAAATTTCTTTAAAACATATGAAATGTTATAAATTGAGTAAGCTTTCCAAAGGCTTAATAATCACATCATTTGGATATCTGTAGAGAAATATATGACTAATTGATTGAACATTACTCATGTGTCACATTCCTTGAATCAAACCTTGTTCTTAAACTTTGGTGCCTTTAACATGTAGTCTTCTCCTTAGCTTTAACACTTCATTTTAATAAGCCTCTTCTTGATTTTACAATTATTTCAATGATATTACTCTTGCACATAAATAAACATGTTAGTAAATCATAATGAATCAATGTGTATTGTTATCATCAAAATTATCATGTAGCCTTAGGGCTAACATAGACGTGCAAAGTGTGTTGAGCATTGTCGAGTTTCAAGTTAACTCATTATTGGTTTGTCGAGTTGTCGTGTGTCAAGTGATTTTGTCGAGCCTCGTTGAGCATAAGTGTAGAATTCCGTTTTTTCAAACTTTTATACAGTGTTTTAATGATATTTTGATTCAAGAATGAATTTTGATATATCTTTTACATGCAGGATGAAAACTTTGCACATTTTGATATTGTACAATGGTTCATGGAAGATGCAACAGAATGGAGGTTATATGTACATGGGTGAGAGGTCTAAGCCGTTGATAATTCCTATATGTACTACTTATAATAAGTTGGTTGAATGTTTAAGTTTGAAAATGGGTTGGGATTTGATCTTAAAAAAACATAAGTTTAGCTGTTCAATTCTCTTCTAGATGTTCTCCACCATTTCCAACTCCTATTAAGACTGATAAAAATATTTGTTTTTTTATACAACATAGTCTAGAGGACCAGCAGTCATATACACCGCTCATCGTCACACTTGAAGATAGGGACCGGTAAAGAACAAGGTCACAATCTAATCCATTAACAAAAAGACAGTTTTTCTCATTCATCTTTGTTTCACTCAGCAAGTGAAAGCAACCAATTAATTAAGTCACTCTTATCTATGTGCTACCATATCGTAATGAAGAAGTTGACCATGAGTTTCAGCAGTTAGCTAGGCATGCAGAAGAGCAATCAGTAGTTACAGAAGAAGTTGGATTGAACCAACCGTTGCCATTAAGGTTAGTTCGACATCTTGATAGCTTTAGAGAATTTCAGAGCTTAGCCAATATCCAAAGTGATGGTGATGATGGGGATGACAATGGTGACAATGATCATGATGATGATGATGACGACGATGACAATGTCTGTTGTGGTTTTGAATCTTGCCATCACTTGAATGACAACTTTAGATGGCAATGATCATGATGGAAATGATAATGTAGATGCTCAGAATGTAAATGAATACAGAGTTTTCAAATGATTTGAACCAAGAGGTGCCTTTGGCCTTTCCTACTCTTATTCAATCTACCCTTCCTCCAATAATTGTAAGACAAGAGGTAGATCTAGGGAATGGATTTTGTGGTAGATGATGCCAATATGGGTTACCGAGCCAATGATAATTGGGCAAACACATTCAAGTTGATGCCTCCTATTGTGCATTTGACGTCAACAATTTATGACGATCCCACATCTTTTATGGTTAATAGGAATTCAGGTTACGATTGGGCAGACTTTTAAAAACAAAATCGATATTCGCGAGAAGTTATCAAATTTGTCATTACAACGCAACTTTTAGTTTAAGGTAAAAAATTCCAACTCAATAAGGTTTGAAGCTATATGTCATGCTAAAAATTGTAAGTGGCAGATATGGGCAACAAAGTTAACAGATTCCAATTTCTTCTAGATGCAAAAGTTTAACAACCAATACACATGTTTGGGGGCTGGGCTCCCCCTGAATCACAAACAAGCAACTTTTTCTTTTATTGGGAAACACATAAAAACCAAATTCATTTAAGCATCGAGGATTTATCGACCCAGGGATAGTATGTTTGATGTTCAAAAAGCATTGAGTGTTATCGTCATATACCATAAGGCATGGAGGGCAAAAGGGGCAGTGTTGGAGGAACTGCGTGGATCTCATGAAAAATCATTTACATTTCTCCCTCAGTATATATACATCATTGATAAAGCAAACACCGGGACAATAACCACTTTGGAAATTGATGCTAATGATCATTTCAAATACTTCTTCATGAGTTTGGGGGCTCCTATTGCAAGGTTTACAAATTCCATTTGGCTTGTTGTTGCAGTTGATGGGTCTCACCCCAAGTGAAAATATAGAGATACCATGTTTTTAGCATTATACATAGGTGAAAATAAACAAATATATCCATTAGCATTTGGAGTTAGTCATTTAGAAAACGAAGAGTCCTGAAATTGGTTCATGACACAGCTACGTGATCAGGTTGTCCATAATGTCCAAGATTTAGTGATCATTTCTAACCGCCATGTAGTATTAAAAGGGTTGTTTTTGCTATTTTCCCTAGGGCACTTCATGGTTTGTGCACCTATCACTTGAAGGGAAACTTAAAGATAAGGTTCAAAGATAAAACTTTTTAAGATATGTTTACCCAAGCTGCAAGGACGTATCATCGTACTGATTTTAACTACCACATATGCAGAATCAAATCATATATGCTCCCAGCTGTGACCTTTCTTCGAGAGATAGGTATGAAGAAATAAGCATGTTCACAATTTCTTGAGCGATGTTATAACATAATGACAACCAATATTGCTGAGTCCATAAACAGTTGCCTAAGACACGCCTGTTTTCTCCCCGTTACACTACTAGTAGATTATTACTAGGCAAATCTTCAAAAATGGTTCTACGCACAATGGAAATATTTATCTCACAATTACATCTCACTCCATGGGCTAACAAGTTGATGGAGAACTGTTTAAAATAGGGCAATTGGATGAGAGTTAGTGACATCTCTCTAACCATATATAAGGTGTATAGTAACAAACATGTTAATGTTGTGGACATGCATGCCCGGATATGTATATGGAGGGTGTTTGATCTTGACTAGTTGCCTTAAGCACATGCACTAGCTGTTTGCAAGCACATGAGCTTACTTACGTGCCATGATTACTATGCTCAGTGGTACACAAACGAACCCAGCCTCTATACATATGCCTTGCCTGTTGTACCGGTTAGGGTAAGTAAGGATTAGGTGGGCTCCAGATTAGGTAATGAGGAGGTCAGTTAGAAGACCTAGGAGAAATCGGATTCCATCTTAGGGCGAGTCAAGCTCATCATGAAGTTGTGATCATTGTGGGGGCTCAAGTCATAGCTGTGAAATGTGTCATAATTCGATCCCACTTGATCATGTTGTTGGCATACAATGTAATAACTGATAAGGTAAAGGCTTGAAACCCATGTACGAATTTTCTTTAACACTGTACTTAAATGTTGCTATTTTGTTTGTTGCACTTTGTTTTAATTAATGTGGGATTTGCAAAGCATGTACTTAGATAATTTTGTTCTATAATTAGCATACCATGCATTAAGGTTTAGATATCGGTGTATGTAGAAGTGTATCTTCACTCTCTAGGTAGACGTTGTAATGGACACATGTTCTTTATTATTTTTTCTTTATTATAATAGTATGTGTTACACCTGTTTCTTTAATATAACATTTTATAATATGCCTACTATAAATTTGCATTTGGCATATATTAAACCCAGAAATGTATAGTCCAAAATATGAAGAACCAATAAAGCATATATACAAAATAAATACAGTCTAACATGTCTGAACCTTAAATATGTACAACCTAATATATAGAAGTGATAACAAATCTCGAGGATTGAGAGGTATGGGTGTAATGGGAGTACCCATTGCAGGTCTAGTATCTGATGTAGGGATAGTTAGAGTGGTGTCTTCTGCGACAGCCTGGACCTATATCCGATGACTCGAACAGTGTATAGCCATCCTACGCTGCAACGTCTCCTTTGTAAATGTCTATATGTTGGCCAATAGAACACTACCTGTAAGGTACTCCATAAACTTGAGACAATAAACTCCAGAAACCCCTCCTCTGACATCTTGCTGAGCAACCTCAATGATATCCTCCACATGTTCAATGTCAGAAAAGTCAGTGAAGAAGTCTGTATTACTGAAAGTATCCTGTGAAATGACACGTGGCAGTATGTGTGTCAAGCAACGATAATCTCTTTCATCGTGTCAAATAAGGTGTTCATAATGTATGAGTCGTAAATCACTATGGTGCAATGATTCAAGTCCACACATGCTGCCACCTAATGCTTACTGTCAAGATTAATAAGAACATATAATTACGGGGACAATAAACAAAGCCCTATTAGTTTAAACCTAAGCAAAAGGAATATTGCATTTTATAACAATTTCTAATAACAATGTATTACCCATTCAAGATCCTCCCACAATCGGCCAATAAGCAGAGTCTCTCTGTCGACATATTGAACAACCTCAGGCTCATTATCCCAATCAATGTCATCCGGTACACTCTTATACCACTGTCACAGCCCTTGCACTTTTAACTGAGTCATTAGTAACAGCATTAGAATAATATGGATTGCAGAAATAATCATTTGAAATCATAAAAAGAAGGAGAAACGTTACCCAAAACGTAGTCTCTAAGAAGGTCAATTTCTCGATCACATCTAGCCCCAAATCCACTACTCTACGCCTTAATGTCTGAAAGTAAACATCGATGTGCTGCATTATGGGAAAACATTAGCATAATATAAAAATAAAAAATGGAAGAATTAGGTGGGGAATTACACAAACCTCCAAGGCAAGCCACTCCATCGTCATCGTCAAAATCCTGAAGAACTCCTCATCCGCGTCAAATGCCTTAAGGTCAACAAGACTTGAACCCTCAAACATCCAATTGTCCAATGACTTGGTGCCAGTGTCCGAAATAAAAACAAGTATGTCAAACAATGGTCGACGAGGCTAGAATATAGTGGTTGGTGGAAAGGCAGCATAAGTCTGAATGACAATATGTAGAAGCATCGATGCCTATCAGAACTAAAGGTATGTCAGCTTGCGTATGAGCCTACATAGTAATGTTTGCTCTCTTTCTTCTCAAACGGCTGACGAAGGGGCTCTGCTTATGCTTAGCCAGGAACAATTGCCATCCTTATTAGAAGATGAAATCTAAAGGACCTCAAGGACCCGGACACCTTTCTATGATAGATCAACCTCAGGTTCATCCTTCTTTGGAATTGGTTCATTGTCCTCACCATCCTCATCCTATACAAAATAAAAAAAGCCAAACACCCAATTCAGTTAGCCATATTCGACAATGATTCTTTATAAGATAATATATATATTTACACAAAGGATCAAAAGGTGCAATACCATGTCCGCATAGCCAAAGTGACCTCCTAATAATGTCACTCCATCTCGAAGTAGTTTAATCTTCTCTCGCATTAACATGCTAAAGATCAACCAACTTGTGGATGATAGTGGTCCTGAATTCATCCTCCATGCGTCATTCTTGAAACAAATTTCAAATGTCAGTATTCGAAACATGAATTCATTTAGATTTATGTGGACAAAATGGAGACATTTATCTGCTCGGAGTGTACTGTATGGCGACTAGCAAGCGACCAATAGGAACTGGTCAGAGTAGGCCCAATAGTCGGAGAAGGGCCCCTATTGAAGATAACCCACCCATCGGTAGTGATCAACCGATAAAAGGGGATAGTGCAACAGTGTCCTCAATATAGGACAAAACTTCGACGGAAGGTCTGGATGCTATATTTGTCGAGGGTATACTAGATCTCCTTTCATATGGCCGAGAGGGTATCGATCCCTCTGAGTCAACCTAAGGTAGAACATGTGGTCATCCCTGTTGGATCTTCTCAACTTGCTCTTTTTCATGTAACGGAGTATCCTTAATCAACGCCTACTGAACATGTCGACCCTTATGCTTCCCAACCACTTGCTCTAATGTAGGTAACTAGTCGATAACGGCCTTAGTTTTTGTCGACTCCAATATCATAAGTAGACTTGCCTGTGACGAATTCAAATATGTTAGGTCCTGGCATTTAATAATTATTGGTTTTAGCAAAATAATGGGTTTTGGACTTACCACCCTCCTAATGTATAAACAATCTCGTTCCAAGACCCCTTCACTTAGGACCTTCGTGTTATACCATTTCAACAACCGAGAAATCCTGCCAGCAACCACCTCACCAAGAATGCCATATGTTGACCCAACATATGACACTACCTCATACAACCAAGTTTGTTAAGAAAAAATCAATATTTAGTAAAATATTTTTATAATTAATCAGCAGTAAAATGTTTAAATATTAATGCAAACTAAATTCAATTTACCTAAATAGCGTAAGGACAAGCTCCTAAGTTTTACCTCTCTATGTCATGCGCCCTTTTCTTTGCCTTCCTTGCCCTATACTAGTGCACCATGGTTTATTTTATATAAGGGATAATTTAGTCTTTTCAATAATTTAGTTATTTAAAGTTTAATTAAATTAGAAATTTTATGATTTAGGGATTTTGACTTTTTCTAATGTCATTCAAACCTAAATTGTTAGCTTAGGGATTTTGACTCAAATAGAGATTTTAACTTTCCTACTTTGACTCAAATTCCAATAAAATTAGATTAGTATAAATATAGGTTTTCATTATTATTTTGTTAGACTTTATACAGACATTGTTCGACATTGATTATTTTGATATAATTGAGATATTATTCAAAGAAGAGTGTGGTTGGTTGCTTGATTATTTGAATGAGTGATTGTTGAGTGTGTGTTTATCAGTGTTTGAATTTTGATTTGTTTGTTGTATGGGTTCCCTGTCATATACTTTGCTAACCTTCTAATTGGAGCTTTCATGTCACAGATGGTCATTTTGTAAGACTTAGTACCCTATAGGTATTCACTGAATCTGTCCAATGTATCCACAAAGTTCAACTACGTCACGAAAATGAACTGACACTTATCCCATGCAAGGAAAAATTGCTCAAGCACATAATACAAGGTCAACTTCACCACGTCTTCGTCTGGGGTCATAGAAAGTTTTAATTTCTCCAACTTCTCATAAAATGGATTCAATGAAATTTGCTTCAGCCTAAAATAATCGTCTCTCAATCTACACTTGCCATGATTATCAGGAGTGCTTGGCAAATTCGAAGCAAACTTCAAACTGGTCACAATACCAAACTCATTCGCTGAAAAGCATATTACCCTTCCTACATTGAACAAAGGTATGAATCGCTAGAAAAAATGTGGGATGATAACATTTTTTATGACATTATTTTAAATACACAAGTATATGAGTGATACCTTGTATAAAAAAGCACATCTCATCATCGAACCTATAAGTCTCCACCTCTCTTAATAGCACATGGTGAACCAATTGCGATGGGAAGGTAAAGTGCAGATGTCTAACAAGTGCCCAAAACATGTGCTCCTAAACATCTTTTTTTGTTGATCATTCAACTTATCTGAGACCCACTGTATACATTCTAAACTAGTTAAATTTGTTATTACTGCATGGTAGTGATCGTTGTATAGAGTTTTAAAGTTGAACGTAAGCTCGTAAGCATTTGCCATCTAGAAATCTTTAAAAAACAAAACAAAACAACCTTTATTCAACCAAAATATACCACAAAAAGGGGCAAAAAACACAAAACTGCTAAAGTGATCGACAACACTCGATAGAATTAAGTTTGTTAACTATCCAACAATAGCAGTGTGTCAGAAGCGAAAAACCGACAACTGACATTAGAATCTAACAACATTTGCTGATTATCGAACACGTTGCTTGTTGGGTTCCACAATCCAACATCCATCTGTTGTCAGTTCGTCTAGATTTCGAGTGAATAACATCGAACGTTGAGTGACTTCATCTTAATTTTGGTTTCCTATAAAGGTCTCTCGCTCGACACTAGACATAATAATTGACATGCAGGTGTTATTGGTTTATTATGTCTAGTGTTGAGCTATAGACCTTTATGAGAAACTGACACTCAGACGAAGGTTGATCACACTCGACTGGCGTCACTTTGTCTTTGTGTCAAGCCACGCCAATCGAGTGTCGAGCTTCGTCTTCAACCTCGCATCATCGACCTCTGGAACTCCATTTTTTTCCCAGAACAGATTGAAATCATTCATCAAAATAATATATTAATAGAAAATACATCATTTATAACTCATTCAAAATAAAAATCCTTCCATAAACAAATCTAAATCCTTATAAAATCAAGTTTAAATTTTGAAATTTTAAAATGCAGAAAAGGGTTGAATAACTGTTGACAATCCATTCACAACATATAAACTATATATATTGAACTTAACATTGAAAAAAAATACATAAAATTGAAACTAAAACGATGGACAAAGCACTTGCCGGTGTGGGTTCTATCCTCCTCTCAACAGTGCAAGCCCTCTCCCTCGTTCTCGTTGTTGCCCTTGACGAATCCCAAATTTTGATTTTGTATTTTCAATTTTTGGAAACAATAGAAATGCAAGAAGAGTGAATGCTCAGATGAATAGTTTCTAAATGGTTTTAAGTGCAATGGCGATTACGTAAGTTGGGCAAGTGTAAGGAGGGAAAAAGGGGATACGCATATAAGAAGGTTTTGATTAATTAAATTATAGAGGGTAATCAGGTCATTTCCTAGTAAAAATATCCATGGCATAAAAATTTTTCATCAGTGGGTTATTTTTGTAACAGGTCTCTTAATTTGGGCCATTTTTTAATTTTTCCTTAATATTTCAGTCTATATTGTGGATTTTAAAAGACTTGTGTTCCCAAGAGGTATTGTCTACTTTGAACTAGAGCCTAGGGAAGGAGAGTAGCCTCTCCTCTTAGAAACCACAAGCCTCCGCTACACAAGAAATTTGAGACAAAGTTACCACCCCTAATTTAAACCTAACTTCAACAATTATAAAGTTTAATTAACTAGTATCTCAATGCTAACATATATAGACTATCGCTATATATATTAGATGTCCCTCTCAAACGGTTCATGGAGCCTTCCACCTAGGCTTAGACTTGTTAGTTAGAGACATCTTCAACAAATTTAAAAGTTGAATCAATTGATCAAGTAATGGGATTTCTAGATACTCTTCTAAAGAAGAATAAGTGAATCAATAAAAAAGATATATACTTAATTAATTCTTTCTTCCTTTTTTTAAAAAACCTCAAGATCGTGACCTCAATTTTTTCTCTAAAAAAATTGTTTCAGATTCTTCTAGAGTATAATATAATACTTGCATGATTTAAAAACCCTTCATCATATCAAGTTAACGTATTGATCTATATACTATTGTATACATTGTTTGCTTAGGCACAAATAGAAAAAAGGTTGTTAATGTTTATAAGAATACACACACACACACACACACATATATATATATATAGCAATCGTTATATAAAGAGTCTTGGAACACAAATTAATGGCGGGAAATACCTAAATAAAATTAAAAAAAACAAAACAAAACAAAATATTGCTTATATATGGATATTAATATAAATCATACAAATAATATAAGAATCCAAATTCTATTATTAGATATAAAGTTAGCCCACCAACAATTGTCATGAGCAATAAAGAGAAGAAATCACCAGAGAGCTGCAGTCAAAATATTGCTTATTTATGGATATTAATATAAATCATACAAATAATATAAGAATCCAAATTCTATTGTTAGATATAAAGTTACCCCACCAACAGTAGTCATGAGCAAATAAACAGAAGAAATCACCAAAGAGCTGCAGTCTTGCTTGCCACTTATATGTAGCAAATTAATTAATTAATCAAAAGTCATCCCAGTTGGCGCAGATGTCTTTACATAAGCTAGAATATGCGGCTAACTTGGATGGTGGTGAAGATACACAAAGAGATTCTTGTTGCTGATCAGAATTATTCACAGCAGCTTTAGGATCAGTAGAATTGCTGATAGGGCATTTGTTGTTTTTAAATAATTCTGAAGAAGAAGATGAAGAATTGGCAGCTTCTAATGATGTTGTTTCTTTCCCAGTAAGGCGTTGCACCAGCCCCATGAATTCTTCAGGTCTCACATGAATGATCTTGGGAGAAACCAGATATATTACAACAGGAGATCTGGATCGTCTTCTATGATGATCTTCAAGTCCTACTCCTGGCTTCTTGGTGATCTTTGAGGAGCTCTTGCTCACCTTAAGAGCTGCAGGCCTTGGACCTTGTAACTTATTCGATGATGATGATGATCTTCTTGTTGTGGGATTGCTCATCATCATCATCATCATCATCATCTTCTGATGATAATCATCACTGCTGAAAGACCCCATATGCATGGACATATCTATTAAGTAATAAATTAACCACTTGAAGCTATACTCAACTAGGATTTTGGATTGGAAGTAGCACTCATTAGAAATCCCAGATGGGTATTTATATAAAAAGAAGAATATAAGCCGGGAGAAGAGTAAGTAGAAAGCTGATGAGTAGCTGTTGGTCGAGAAAAAGCCAAAAGTTGAACTTGGTCTTCCTTTGAATTGGTCATAGAATATTTGTTCAATTAATTGTTCCCTCATGCATGGATTAGAATTATTTGCCGCCGGCAAACTTCATCGACGAATTCTTTATAGTTTTTGCTATAAATAATTTGTATGTTTCAGTTAAACAATCAAAAAGCAGGTAATAATATAATGGCCAGCCAGACAAAGTCAAGTCAAAGCTTTATTACTAGCTAGAGATGTCTTTGTATTCTCTAACCTTCATTTTTCTGTGTCTATCTCTTAGTGTTTGAATCTTTCACATACAACAAAACCTAGAAATCTACACATAAATTCTTTACAATGAAATGTATTATATAAAAGTAGATAGACTCGTGTTACATGAAACAGATGAGTTCGGGCAACTAATACATTGTAAAGTGAAGAGCATAAAGTAATTAATATAAAATAATTATTTTCTTAAAAGTCAAAAAGGTGAAAATGATAATTTAACGAGTTGAATCTCTTTTTAGTACGAGTAGTGATAAATTTTTCAAAATCTATTCTAAAATTATACATAAAAGATTCATTGATGAAGTTCATTAAATAGTAAAAGATTTTTGGTAATATATATTTGGAAACGACTTTACTAAACTTCTACTCTTTCAGAAAGGTTCAAACTAGCTATATATAGGCTTTCAAATCTTTCCATTTACAAGCTAGAAATAAAATAATTGAAAGTAACCTATATAATAAAAAGTCAAAAAGGTTTAATGGTTGAAGTTTCAAAATCTCACTGTAACGATATTGCAAATAATTTTTATGTATTCAGTCAAATAAAAACTATTATTTAAATTTGGAATAATGAAGTCCATGAAACATTCAACTGATGTATTGAATCAAATGAACAATATAATTTAAATTGGTTATTATGTGAAACGTTCAACTCATATAAAACGTGAAGTTGGTTAAATTAAATGTCAATATGGATAATAATATAAACCGTCAAATCTATAATATATATGTATAAAATGTTGAATTTGATAATATGTTAATTAAATGTTTAATAACTTCAAAAAATAACTGAATACTGAAATTGTAAACAAGTTATATATAACATAAGGTTGATTACTTTGTGCTAATTAAAATATTTACATAAATTACATTAATAACACAAAATCAGATACTAGGGATGTGATTATTATACTAATATGATATATGTTAGTAACTGTTTTATTTATTTTTGTCAACCCTATAATTCAAGGGAGAAAAAAATAGTAATTGATATAAAATTTATCAGTAATACTACACATTCTCTATACTATTTCAATTTTTTTTTCTAAATAACGTGTCATTTTATACAATGTATTGACATATTATTATTTAGGTGGACTACTTGCACCTAGGATTTTGCTCTAAACACCCTTAACTTTTAATTAAAAAGATAATCCTAAAATACCTATAAGATAATTTACCAAAGAGGACAACTCATATAATTAAAATAAGGGAAAATTGAAAAAATAGACAAATTTAGGGGCCTTGTTTGAAAAATGGACATGTTCTGAAATATTTTCATCCCATAGACACTTTTGTGTCTAAAAGACAAAAACACCCCTGTCCTAAAATAAATTCCCAAAAGCTTTGTTATTCCATATCCTTAGGCCGAATTTGAAGAAAGACAGTAAAGCAAAACAAAGAACAACGAAAACCAGTAACAGATCGAATTATATACCTTAAAAATGGGTTATGTATATGAACTAAGGGTAGAGATAGTGCCGTCTGTGTGAAAAAATGCTGGAAATTGGCTGTCGGTGTGCAAAGATGGGTTTTCGCAGTCGAAGGTCGAAGAAGACGACTGTGTTCGAGTGTCTTCGAGTGTTGTCGAGTGTCGAGAAGTTCTGTCGGGATCGAATCTCGACAAGTCCAATGGTTGTTTCGAGTGTCTCGACATTGCGTCAATTCTAGGTTCGAGTGTCGCGAGTTCGAGTTCCGTCGAGGGTCGTGTGGATTGTCAAAAGTTCGTGTGTCGCGTGTCGAGAGTCGAGTATCGGACGCGGGGAACAGACCTGTAGATATCTCGAACCATGCATGTCGAGTGTTTCGAGAGTCGACATATGTGACACGACACTCGAACTCGAATAACTTGTACACTCGATGCGCTTACTCGAAAGCTCGACAACAATAATCTCGACGACTCTCGAAACACTCGACTTGCATGGTTCGAGACATCTACAGGTCCGACACTCGACTCTCGACACGCGACACATGAACTTTCGACAATCCACAAGACCCTCGACGGAACTCAAACTCGCGACACTCGAACCTAGAATTGACGCAATGTCGAGACACTCGAAACAACCATCGGACTTGTCGAGATTCGATCCCGACAGAACTTCTCGACACTCGACTACACTCGACGACACTCGAAGACACTCGAACACAGTCTTCTTCTTCGATCTTTGACTGCGAAAACCCATTTTTGCACATCGACAGCCAATTTCCAGTATTTTTTCACACAGATAGCACTATCTCTACCCTTAGTTCATATACATAACCCATTTTTATGGTATATAATTCGATCTGTTACTGATTTTCGTTGCTCTTTATTTTGCTTTACTGTCTTTCTTCAAATTCGGCCTAAGGATATGGAATAACAAAGCTTTTGGGAATTTATTTTAGAACAGGGATGTTTTTGTCTTTTAGACATAAAAGTGTCTATGGGATAAAAATATTTCAGAACATGTTTATTTTTCAAACAAGACCCCTAAATTTGTCTATTTTCTCAATTTTCTCTTAAAATAATTAATATATTACTTTGAACACCCAATTAGCACTCACATATTTAACTTGACCCTAATTTATATTTAATAACAATTCATGAGATTTTACTATAAGTTATATATCAAAACCACAGGTTTGGCTTCTATCATAAGAAGGTGGAAGAAGCCTTCTAAAGTAATGCTCTTGGTGGTATCGCTATCGTACTTTTGGACTAATTAATGTTTAATGTAAATACGACAAGATCAAGGGGTCAGAACTGTTTTAATGTAAACTCGCTTGAGCTATAAATAAAACAAAGTGGCCGAATTGACTTGTACCGCTTTCTATGGACTCGTAGCCTGATTTTCTTTTATTGTAATTGGTCTGATCAGTAGCCTTTGCTTAAAGAAAAGCACTTGTCATGCATATCAAGGTCGACAGTGATCGTTGGAAGGATCATGAACTGCTACCGATTTGAAAGGCCTGGACACAATCCTTCCAATTGCAACAGATCCAAAAAGAACAAGATGTCACGTTTTTTTTTTTTTTGGTTGAAGAAGATGTATCATTTATGGGTTGGATGTACAAGAGTATATCGGGTATTCAAAGCAAAATTAAAGTGAATTGAAAAAAAAAAGAGTTTTATTAGGATTATAAAAGACTTAATCGGTATTATATTGTGTGCAAAAAGTATTATATTTGTTTTAAATAGTAATAGAATTATAACATTCATATAACTCAAACTTTTTATCATAATATGGTAGTTTATATAACAAAAATTAACTGGATGAGAAAAAATTAAAAAAATGATGAAAAACAAAAAAGAATGATAGAAGTTATATCTCCAATAGAATTTTGTTATGTAGACTGCCGTATCAGATTATAGACAAAAAAGAATGATAGAAGTTATATCTTCAATAGAATTTTGCTATGTAGACTGCCGTATCAGATTATAGAGTTTGGATCAGATTATAGAGTTTGGATTGTATGAAAGTTATAAGTATAGCATTACTGATTTATTTTTAATTTTTTTAATTAGGTGTTCGGAGCAAAATACTGGGTGTAAATAGTCTGATCTTATTATTCACTATATGAGTTTCTAGATCATCATTTATATATAGAATTAGAATCCTCTACTTTACCTAATTTTGCCTCAGTTATTTAAGATCTGTTGACACATATATTTATATATTAGTGAAGTGTCATAAAATAATACACATTTAAGATGCAAAATAATGTAATTTAGATACTATAATGAGGGATATCAAAGCTTTGAGTATATGTAATTAATAATAACAAGTTAATATACTTTAATTAGACAATGGATCAGGTAGCATCTTTTTGGAGTAGTCTTAACATTAACCAGATATGTTTTTGATTATATCAATAAACTCTATATTAATTATACTATCGCGCGCACGCACGCATGCATGTAAACGAAAATGTTAATACGTAGGCAACCCAAAAGCATAGAGTAAATTAATTAATCTTTTGTTATCCAAAAATACAATCACATACTAATTAATCATAAAAGTAAGTAAACTTAAAGAAATTAATGGATTGATTGTTGCCGATAAACTCTCTCTTACCACCCTGAACATGCAACCTGGACTATGAGCAGATGCAATGATCAACGTCATTATTGATCTCTTCTTCTAATCTTTCTCCACTCACAGCTTCCCTTTCTTCATCATCATAACAATCTCTCTTTTCCCTTCACTTCTTGATTCTCATTTTCTTCCAATATTCCCTTTGATTAAATATTTTGTTTTTCTCATTCATCCTACGTACGTACAGACGCTTGTCGCCATATCATTTTTCTTTCTTTTTTATTTTCATTTGCGAGGTTTAGTTTGTAGGTTCCATCTGGTTTTGTTCCTGATTCAGAAAATTACAAATCTGCTGTCTTCCCAGCTTAATTTGTTTTGGAATTTTTTTAATGATGGGATGAAAAGAGAAAGAGAGAGAGTTAATATATTGTATATATGATAGAGAGATTTTGATGGGAAATAATTGTGTAGGGCCAAATCTTAGTGGCAATGGATTCCTGCAATCTGTTACGGCGGTGGTTTGGCGAAACCGTCCATCGGAAGACAGGCTGCCTCCACCAGCTAATAAGAACGAAACCAAAATCCAGCCTGATCAATCGGTTAAAACATCAACAAAGCATTCCACAGATCATTCAACCCCAGCGGCCCCGATTCAAAGCACGCCTCCTACACCCGCTAAAATCAACAACGATCCATCACAACAACGTCAAGCAAACAACAAAGCTGAGGAGAACAAGGCTGCAGCTCCAGATGATTCCAAGAAACCCAAGAAACCGCCCCAAATGAAGAGAGCTGCAAGTGCAGGCTTGCAAATGGAGTCCGTGCTAGGTAGAAAGACGGGCAACTTGAAGGAGATTTATAGCTTGGGACGCAAGTTAGGTCAAGGGCAATTCGGGACAACGTTTCTTTGTATCGAGAAGGCCACAGGGAAGGAGTTTGCATGCAAATCGATAGCGAAGAGGAAGTTGACGACGGAGGAAGATGTTGAAGACGTTAGAAGGGAGATAAGGATAATGCACCATTTGGCAGGTCACCCGAATGTGATACAGATTGTTGGTGCTTATGAAGATGCTGTCGCAGTGCACGTTGTGATGGAACTTTGCGCGGGTGGAGAGCTTTTTGATAGGATTATACAGAGAGGACATTACACGGAGAGAAAAGCAGCTGAGCTTACGAGGATTATAGTCGGTGTTGTGGAGGCTTGCCATTCTTTAGGTGTTATGCACAGGGACTTGAAGCCCGAGAATTTTCTGTTCATTAACCATGAAGAGGACTCGCCTCTTAAAACGATTGACTTTGGACTCTCCGTGTTCTTCAGGCCAAGTTTGTACACTTTTATCAGAATCTAGAGCTTGAGTTTACTTTTTGCATGAATATCTAGGTAGACTAGTTGTGGCTTATTTGATGATTTCGTAGACGTAGTAAGGTGCATGCTGGCTGTCTGTTCTTAATTTGCTTTGAATATTCTAAGTTCTACCTTAATTTTCCTGCCAATGTGGACTCTGTTTCTTTGATTATGACCTTCTTATATACAAAGTGGTTTTGAGAAGTAAATTAAAGTTTTCCAGCTTTAGTTGAAGTAGATACGTGCATGTGATTGAAAGTTAGTCAAAATTGTACTGATCAAGAGCATTAAGATTTTTGGTAGTCAAAAAGTAGTAGCCCCTCTCTGTCAACTTCAGAGGTTTACATGTCCCGGCTGGTGCTTGGGTATATACCAGTCAAATGTGCAAAAAGTTAAAAGAATTTGTAGTTATCATAAGTGTAACAGATGGATAATATTTGGGGGGAAAACTTAACATTGAATCTACTCAATCCAAAGTCCTATATTTCTTGTAATTTGATAGAAATTTTATCAGTAGAAATACATTTATCAATCAATCTTATTATTTGGAAAGATAGAAAGTTATGATCAAGCACCATTCTTGTCTAAGCCCTAATGTTGATCATGAGGGAAAGCCACATCAGTTCTGTGAGATGAAGGACACTTTTGATTTCTTATCACCTTCATAGGGGGTCTTCGAAGTCAGCCCTTTCAATTGGCTGGACAAATGCTTTCAGTTTCTTACCTTACTGTAACTCTTCATTTTAGGTAGGTAAAGTAGTCGTTTCAGATAATTAAAACTGTTTGAAAAATCATTAATTAGTTGACCAAATTTTAGGTGAAGTGTGATAGTAACTTCTTGCTGTATGAGCTGGTCCAGTAATTGCTCGAGATTAAAAAATGGACAAAATGAATGTGATTAAAGATCCATTTAATGCTGGTCTCACGCATGAATATGACCGTTAGACTTAAAAATCCATGTACAGATCATATCAGATAAGAGCAGAGGTGAAATGGAAGATCAAGGGATTAATAGTGGGAAAGAATTACCTGAAGTGTTGAGCTCAAAGAATTCTTATGCTTAGGATAGACCAGAGTAAGGTCTAAGAGGTACATGAAAATTAGAGAACATGGCAAACAGGACAGTCATAACTATGGATTGGCAGGGACAATTATATCTTACAATCCTAAGTTGTTTTATATCCATACTCTATTCAGTAAAAGTGGAAGCACCACATTAGATTTCATGTTTGATAAGATTCTTCTTGCCCTTTTACCTGATTATTTCGGGGAATATATGTTTGTGGCTAATTCACTGAAGTTCTCCCTTATGCATAGTGTGATAAGCTTCTTACTCCATGCAGCTAAGTCGAATTGTTCCTTAGAAATTATAAGCCTCATACTATTGGATTTGCATACCTCATGCACATGAATCAAACTATAACTCAAGCTGGCTCAAAACAGACTTACATTTGCACTTTTCTTTGGCTTCAATTACTTTTATTTCATAGGCAGAGGCGAGTGCATTACGTGTAGTTTTGTGAGAATTGACAAAACTTGGTTAACTTGGCTCAGTGCAGCTCCTATCAGAATTTTGCTGAAGAGGGGCTTATTAGAAGCAGAGTAAGTAGAGAAGTTGAGATGGGTTGTGGGATACTTGTTAACGTTCATAATCAAACGGATCCAAAACCAGCCTAATCTTCTTGATCTGATCACTGCCATAGAAAATGTTTATCTATATCTCATTTGAAATGTGTGTGAATGGAGATTATTTGGTTTTTCATAATTTCATTAACTTTAGCATTTTGCTACATGTTCTGCTATTGCTAATAATATTTGCACTCCAAATTATCTGAAATTCTAATGTTGAGTTCCCTTAAACTAGTAGTAAGAACTTGTGAACTTCATAACATGCTCAAGTAGCTCCTTAAAGCTATTTGTATCTAGTATTTGCACCCCACTAGCAAATAGTCTCACAATTTTGCCTCTTGCTTCTTGAACTACCCCATTTTGTATTGGATCCTTTCTTTATCAGATTGAGAACTAGTGATTCATTATTTCAGGTGAAACATTCACTGATGTGGTTGGAAGCCCTTACTACGTGGCCCCAGAAGTATTGCGGAAGCACTATGGTCCAGCATGCGATGTATGGAGTGCTGGGGTGATAGTTTACATTCTACTAAGTGGGGTTCCTCCATTCTGGGATGGTGAGAATCTGACGATTGAAAACTTAAAATGACTTTTGTATCTTTATTTATGATTATAGACACATATCAATAAAATTTCTTGGACCAGAATCGGAGCAAGGAATATTTGAGCAGGTTTTGAAAGGTGATCTGGACTTTATATCAGAACCATGGCCTAGTATATCTGAGGGTGCAAAAGATCTTGTTCGGAAAATGCTTGTAAGGGATCCTAAGAAAAGGTTAACAGCCCATCAAGTCCTTTGTAAGTCTTCATGATCTTATATATTATGTGACCACATAAATTCTCAGATTTGAAATTGTTAAGTTTTAGATGCCTCTCTGTTTTATTTAACTAAAAGATCCAATTTTGTTTAAATATCATATCTTAAAGCATAGCAATGAATTGGGAGATGCTTTGATCTTATGCAGGCCACCCTTGGGTTCAGGTGGATGGTGTTGCTCCGGATAAACCTCTTGATAATGCTGTTCTAAGTCGCCTGAAGCAGTTCTCTGCCATGAACAAGCTCAAGAAAATAGCCATCAGAGTGAGTACCTCTAATTCTCATCTGCGCCAAAATGATGATGCTACATCTTACACGTTTAAATTATGGATTATTCTTTATTTGCGGCCCTGTTTCATACTGTATACAAGGCATCACACAGTGCAAGCATTTATGATTACACAAAGCATATACACATAGCTAGCATGATAGCCTGAAACTATTAATAGATAGATTTACAAATCTTTTGAATTTCTTCAATAGAAGTATAGAGTATCCGTTATACATACCAACAAGATAACCATCTTGACTGAATCGCTTTCAGTTTTTAATTTGTGGCTGCTTGCATGTGCTCTTTTCTTTGGAGTAGTCATGATTTTTTATGCAATATTATCAAGCTGATTTCTCCTGTTTAAGGTTGCCCATTTTTGTTAATTTTCTAAGCAGAACTTGTATATTTTGATAGGTAATTGCTGAGAGCCTTTCCGAAGAGGAGATTGGAGGACTGAAAGAAATGTTCAAGATGATAGACACAGATAATAGTGGACAAATCACTTTTGAAGAACTGAAAAAGGGCTTGGAAAGAGTGGGTGCAAATCTCAAGGATTCTGAAATTTATAGGCTAATGCAAGCAGTAAGTGTTCCATCAAGAGTCACAAAAGTGATCTTTTTGCAAAGTGTACTTGAATTTGATCAAAATGGTAATTTTGCCTTCTTTTGAACCTCCCAGGCTGATTTTGACAACAGTGGTACCATGGACTACAGTGAGTTCATAACTGCCATGCTTCATCTAAACAAGATCGAGAGAGAAGATCATTTATTTGCAGCATTCTCATACTTTGACAAAGATGGGAGTGGCTACATCACCCCAGATGAACTGCAGCAAGCCTGCCAGCAATTTGGATTAGATGATTTACACTTGGAAGATATTATAAGAGAAGTTGACCAGGATAATGTAAACAAAAGCTACTTAGCAAGTACTTTCTTAAAGAGATAAGAAATAGTTTACATCTAAATCATCATTATTAACAATTTTACATTTTTTTTTTTTGGTTTGCTTTCAGGATGGACGCATTGATTACAGTGAATTTGTAGCTATGATGCAGGACACTGGTTTAGGCAAGATGGTACTAAAGAAAAGTTAAGAATTGCAATCAGGGAAGCCTTTCAGAATAGTGTTGATACAGCTGATCCTGGTATACCTAAAACAACACCACAGTTTTGTAGTCAAATATATGCTCTAAATGATATTTGCTCTTCATAATTAACTTAGCAGAACGTCAATTGCATAGTGTTGTAAAGACCAGCCAGGCTACAGAGTGGGAGAGTGTGTGCGCGTTGGTGTTCATTTTTTTAGTCTTTTCTACTCTTGTATTTGCCTTTTAATTTTTCTGTGGGGTATATTCAATCAGATTAGATCATAATCCTTTAAGAAGAAAAAGAAAAGAAGGAAAAAATTAATTTTTTTTTTACATTAAAGATGTATCTGATTATATGTGTCTTTAATTAGAATTTTATTAAAGTAATGATATAGTTTGATGTGATAACATTATTAGCTGATTTTAATCATTAGATTTAATATTCAATATAATTTTTTTCATTTTGTTTGATGTGAAACCTAAACTTCTTCTCTACTTTGATGTTTCATTATGATGAACAAGATCTCTACTTTCCAAATTTTTGCCTTCGCTTTTTAATATCATATTTGAGAATATAAATGAGTCTCCCTTTCTGAGATCTTGAATTCACTGCGCTCATTTATTCCTCTGTTGTAAACATTTTTAGTTTGATTAGTCATGTAATAATTGCCTTATCAATAAAATCTCTATCCGATCATTTTTATGCAAAGCATATATAGCAAATCATCCACATTTATACTTAAACAGGTCTCATATTATGTGTCTTATGTCTTGTCAATAATTGTATTTTTATATATTCAATGACAAAATTATCAATTTGTCGGAACATGTCAATAAAATATATATGCTCGATACACCAGAAAATTTTCGTGCTTCTGGTGTTAGCCTAAACCTATTGTTTTGATACAAATGACCAAATGTGTTTCAGATCAGATAGTTATTGGTTTGGGAAAACATAACAAATAACTAAATCTAGCTAAATCTGGTTGACTGTTTTGGCAGATAATCAAATCTTAAATACCTGTTAAGTGTGAAGATATTAAATAAGGTATCTAGTTGTCAAATTAGAGTTGCTCAATAACTCGAAGATAATTGTTGAACGATACTACATAGACATTTAGCAAGGTTTGGGTTTTCAAATGTAGATAGATGCATGTCGAGTAATAAGTTTAAGCTATTGTGCATGATGACTGTATTTGAAAACTAAGAATAAATTTGGCATAAATTTTAAATAAGAAATTGGTTAGAAAATCTAAATTTTGAAAAAAAAAAAACTATTTCTTAAAATACCCTCTAAAAATCAGCTACGTTTCGCATTTTTCCCACTTCCTTTTGAGTCTAACTCAAAGGATTAATCAGCCTCAGTGCAGCCTTGTATGGGCAAGAGGAACCCACTGCATTTTCGGTATTTTTGGGGCAAATTTCATTCACTGTATCCTCACGGTTTCGATAGAGTTAGTATCCTGATGTAGAAAAATGGATAATGACCTTTCTTTTATCAGAGGAGGTAATTTGTGATAATCACCAGCCTTTTAGAAAGCTCTCCAACAAGTTTGGGCTAAAATAAGTTTATAATATACCTTTTAACACTTTAATAAAGTTCCTTTTTTTTTTCTAAGTTGGTTTCGTCTATTTATAACTACATAAATCGTTAAAAGAAGTCAACAATGAAATTATTTTCGAAATGAAATTAAATTTAATGAGGGTGGGGCTATTAATTTGTACTCTTAAAATTGCTTAACCAGATATTTACTTCATGCATGTATTGCAAAACTTTAAAAAATAATTTTTGAAGTTATACATACACTAATATCCCATATCTAATTCTCACTAATTAATTCATCTTCTTCTAACTATAATTCTTCTGTTACCGTTTCCATTTTTTTTTTTCTTTATGTCTACCTAAAATCTTCTTAACATACACTCAACCTATTAAAACCCAACATATTTAGCCCTTTTATACAAGATGCAAATTATTAAATTCCCAATTTGAGCGGCAAATCTTAAACGCATGATCCCTTCGTCTTATAAGAAATATTCTTTGACACCTCAATTTTTGTAAAACTCTTTCATATTCCTAGCAATCTCACAAGACATCTCTGCGAACCTCCACAAGTGACATAGCCCAACCCCTTGTTCAGTTGCTGCCGCAAATCATTTGATTGTGCTTGATTAATTGTACGACTTTGACGCACAAGTTTGCTCGAAAGGCACAGGTGTGCAGTATTCTCTGAACTAATCTGAGTATGTATGAGGTATAACTAACAAAGGATGAAGTGAAAGTGTGAGAAACATACTAATACATAATATTTGCTCAAATTAAACATAAAAAATAAACATCTTGTGTTAATTAAGAAGCTTGTGAAAATACTTTTAAGAAGCAAATGATAATGATGAGATTGAAAATTTTTATTTAAGGGTATTTTTTGTACCAGAATTTGTGCATAGAGTGCTTAATTGATTTTATTATTTGTTTAGTGGATGTAAGAAGAAAACAGTGTTGAGAATATAAATTGATGTAAATAGTCTCACCCTTCATTTTACAGTGCATAGCTTAATAAATTATAATAAAGTAAGAACTGAATAAATTATAAATAATAAGAGTTGATAGTCATTCCATTGCTTATTAAATGATAATATTGTTGCTAGTAATTACAATGATGGTTCAACATATATAATCCATTTTTAAGATTTTAATCTAATTTATGAAAATATATATTATTATACTCAAATATTAATGTTAGGTCAAATAATTTATTAGCATATTATCAAATCTAAAAGTTTGAAGTTCGAATCCTTTAAGTCAAATTAAATCAGATCTTATTGATAAAAAACCTTAATTAAAACAAATCGGATCCACGTGAGATAGTCTATTAAAATCAAAATTAATATTTTCAAATGTTGGACCTTTACTTGATTATAGCTAGACCTGGCAACGGGTCATGTTATAGTGATTTTGTGTCGTTTCATATTCGTATCGTGTTAAATTATATTAATCCAAGTCTGACTCATTAATTTATTAGATCTAAATTTAAAACCCAAATCCGGCTGTTAACTTAACGTGTTATCCGAATCCAACCAATTTAACCCGTTTTTTATTTTCAAGTTAGACAATAATATTGTAACAAGATTTGTATAAACTATAAACATTTAATACAACCAATAGTTTATAAATTTAAAATCCAACAAGTATTTTAAAATCTATTGAAATATCTAAATTCAATATAATACAAAAATATTAAAAAAATTTGTATTTAATATCATTTAAAGATTCATCTTAAGCATATTTAAGAAAATAATCGATAATGTCCAATTATTAAATGATTTCTAAAAATAAAATAGGACATTTTATAAGTTTCTTCTTTGTATTCCCCGTCAAAATGTCATTACTTATACACCACTAAAAAAAAGATGATATAATTGTATTAGAATAATTTTAATTAGGTTAAACATAGTTATAAATTGGTATTTGTTATATTTTATTATATTTTTTATTTATCACAAATAAATTTACTTTATTATCTTTAATATTAATGGGTTAAACTGGTCCAATATTAAACGGATTTTAACGTGTTAACCCGTTAACTACCCGATCCAATAATATTAAATGCAAAACACGTTTTTATCGAATGGGTTCGTGTCGTGTTAACGGGTCACACAGAATTTACCAGGCCTAATTATAGCTTAAGCTATTAGGTCATCCTCACATCTCATCCGAAAATAAATATGTGAAATGTATATATATTAAAAAAAAATACTTAGATGAGCTTTGCATATTATATCATTTTACTGTTGTGATATGCCTAATTAATTATATTGTATCGTATATTTAGTAATTGCTATTTAAAAAAAAATTAGTTATCAGCTCAATTTTCTTAATTTTCTCAAATTAGTTTTTTCATTTTTTTATCCTTCAATCTATGATGATATGTCATCCTTTTATTAAATAAACTTATTAAAACAATAGGAGCGAATGTGTGTATACGCGTGTGTGTGCGCGCGCGCGTGTGTATATATATATATATATATATATATATATATATATATATATATATGTTATAAAAATATAAGTGGATTACTACCACTTACATAATTAGTGGAGTTACCACTACTTTTAGTGTGCCCATGTGAGAAATATGTTTTCATTTTTAATTAATTTATTATTAGGTACAATTACATTAATGACCATTCATACTTCTATATAAATAGGCATACAACACTTGTAATGGAAGTATGAAAATGAATGAATTGGACAAGGAAAAATTCTCTCATTTTCTCATTCTTTCAATTGTTTCTTTATTTATACCATTAATTTGCTTTGTATTCTAGGAGTGATTCACATTTCCTTCACCTCCTTTTGTTACTTATATTACATATAAGTAAACTTCATTACACCACTTATACCAATCCATACTTTTATTCACTTAACTTATAATACGTTATTAGCACGAATTATTTTTTCAGAGGTATGTTGTTTATCTTACCATCTTCTTTCAATTATTATTCGATCAATTTTTATTCTTAATTTGTTCTTGTTAATATTAAATATATGTTAACTACCTTATGAGTATGCTCTGTGGTTGCCATTATATTGGATCTTCCACATCAGAAAATAAGGCTAGTTTTATAATATTAAAAATCATTTTATCTTACTTTATTATGTTCATATTCTTGTTGTATTACTCGTGTTATCATTTACGTTTCAAATTTATTTGTTTACAGCCGCGACTTAAAGTTTTCTAGCCTAAATTCATTTAGCTGTGACTTTAAGTCTTTTGGCAATTAATTTACATTACTTGCATTATTATTTAAACTGTCAATATTAATCCAACTTAGAACCTGAAGTTCTAATTTCTAATGATTAAATTTGTTCATTTTGATTAGATAATGACAAATTTCGAAAAATTGATGTTTGAGCCATTATTGCATAATGGAGACAATTATTCAAATTGGGCTGATGATGTTGTACTTCACTTGAATTCCATGGGCATCGGACACACCATAACAAATGAAAATACTGCATCCCTGCAGGATCAGTCTAAGGCCATGATATTATTACGTCATCATTTAAGTAAAGGCCTGAAATCCGAATATACAACTATAACTAATCCATTAGCTCTTTGGAACAATTTGAAAGAAAGATTTGATCAGTAAAGAACAATAATATTGTCAAGGGCCCGATTCCAATGGCAGAATTTGAGACTTCAGGATTTCAAAACAATAAGTGAATATAACTCAGCCATGTTCAGAATTGTATCTCAATTGAGGTACTGTGGACAAACTGTTACTGAAGAGGAGATGTTAGAGAAAACACTATCTACATTTCATCCCTCCAACATGATCCTGATGCAATAATATCGAGAGCGTAAATTTAAGAAATACACTGAGTTGATATCATGTCTTTTGGTTGCTGAGCAAAACAATGAAATCCTATTGAAAAATCATCAATTACGTCCCACTGGATCTACAGCATTCCCTGAAGTGAATGCTATGTCATTTAATAAACGTGGTGGCAAGAGTGGTCGTGGTTTTGGCAGAAAAATGTTCCAACCTAGAGGTGGCCATTTCAAGAAATTTAAACCAAACCACCAGAAGTGGAACAAAAATGACTCGACATATGACAAAGAAAAAGGTCATCAACTCAAACCACAAAGAAGCAATGAAAGTACTTGCTATAGATGTGGGGCAAAGGGCCATTGGTCACGTACTTGCCGTACACCAAAGCATTTAGTGGATCTGTATCAGGCTTCCATAAAGGATAAGGGAAAGAATGTTGAGACAAATTATATAGATGACCTAGTGGGTGACACTAATTTTGATATCTCAGATTTCTTTCCTAGTTCAGATGAAGCTATTAGCCAGATAATTATTACAGAAAATGCCCCAGCCAACTGAATAACTATTACTTTCTCGCTTTTGTTATATTTTGTAATGATTTTAATCTTTGTTTTGATCTATCTTTTATGTACTTTCGTTGTAAACAGTTTTGATATGTTTTTGATAAAATCATATCTAATGTAAACTTTTGTAATGAAAGGGAATGAACATCAAGACTTTAGATTTGCCTAAATATGATGAAAATTTGTGCCTAGTTGACAGTGCAACCACACATACAATTCTTAAAGATAAAAAATATTTTCTAAATTTAACCTTTCTAGAAGTAAAGGTTAACACTATATCAGGGTCCGTAAACATGATTGAGGGCTCTGGAAGAGCCACAATAATGCTGACAAATGGTACTCAGTTGAATATTAATAATGCCTTATATTCAAGCAAATCCAGAAGAAATTTGCTCAGTTTCAAAGATATAAGACATAATGGATATCATATTGAGACATGTTGTGAAAATAATATTGAATTCCTTTGTATTACCTCAAATGTCTCAGGACAGAAGTTAATATTAGAGAAGCTTGAAGCTTTCTCTTCTGGGTTATATTGTACATATATAAGGTCCATTCAAACATACGCAGTTATGAAACAGAAGTTGAATGATCCTAAGACTTTTATGTTATGGCATGACCATCTTGGCCACCCAGGATCATCAATGATGCATAGAATTGTTGAGAATACAAATGGACACCCACTAAAGAGTCGAAAAATCCTTCTGTCCAATGAAACTACTTGTACCGCTTGTTCGCAAGGAAATTGATTGTTAGACCATCATTCTCTAAGATTGGTCAAGAATCCCCATCATTTTTACAAAGAATCCAGGGGGATATATGTGGACCTATTCATCCACCAAGTGCACCTTTTTGCTATTTTATGGTTCTAATTGATGCTTCTGCACGGTGGTCTCATGTTTGTTTGTTATCAACTAGGAATATTGCATTTGCAAAGCTACTTGCTCAAATTATAAAATTACGGACACATTTTCCAGATTATCCTGTTAGGTCCATACGTTTGGATAATGCTGGTGAGTTTACATCAAAAGTTTTTGATGATTATTGTATGTCCGTTGGAATTGATATTGAGCATCCTGTCCCATATGTCCATACCCAAAATGGTTTGGCAGAATCACTTATAAAGCGACTGCAGATAATTGCACGAACTTTATTATTGAGAACACAGTTGCCAACCTCTGTCTGGGGCCATGCTATTTTATATGCTGCATCATTGATCAGATTAAGGCCCACTGCTTATCATGAATATTCACCAATACAACTTGTACTTGGCCAACAACCCAATATATCCCATCTAAGAATTTTCGGTTGTGCCGTACAAGTCCCCATTGCTCCCCCGAAGCGGACAAAAATGGGGCCTCAACGCAGGTTGGGGATATATGTAGGTTATAATTCTCCATCTATTATCAGATATTTGGAACCCATGACGGGTGATATTTTTACTGCACGATTTGCAGATTGTCATTTTGATGAGACAGTTTTCCCACCTTTAGGAAAAAAGAAAATGCCTCTCGAAGTTGGGCATGTGCCTCCTGAAAGAAATCCAGAACTTTCTTGGAATGTGAAAACATTGTCTCATCTTGATCCTCGCACATCTCAATGTGAAAATGAAGTGCAAAGGATGATATATCTTCAGACTATCGCTAATCAGATGCCAGATGCATTTACTGATGCAGCCAAGATAACAAAATCACATATACATGCTGCAAATACACCGGCTCGAATTGAGATTCCTGTTGAGCAAACCCCTAAGGCAACAATGAATAATCAAACTGTTGCACGCCAGAAGCGTGGCAGACCCCTTGGATCAAAAGATGCTATCTCTCGAAAAAGAAAATTGATTAATAATGGTCCTGATATAAATAATGATTGAGCTAAAGAATCCACATTCTTTGATTTGTCTCCTGAAATGACAAATGTTCCTAAAGAAACACCTGCCACTGAAAAGGCACAAGTTGTTGATTAAATGCATGTTCCTGAAGTAACAGCTGAATTTAAAAATGAGGAAATTTCTATTAATTATGCTTATACTAGAGAAATGTGGAAACGTGATGAAATTATCATTGACGATGTATTTTCATTTGCAGTAGCCACGAATATTATGAATAATGACTTTGAACCACACACAGTGGATGAATGTAGACAAAGGCATGACTGGCTTAAATGGAAAGAAGCAATTCAAGCAGAATTATCTTCTTTGGTCAAACGTGAAGTCTTTGGACCTGTAGTCCAAACGCCTAAAGATGTCAAACCCGTTGGATATAAATGGGTATTTACTAGAAAACGAAATGAGAATAATGAGATTGCCAGGTATAAAGCCCGGCTAGTAGCTCAAGGTTTTTCTCGGAGCCGGGTATTGATTTTGATGAAACTTATGCTCCAGTAATGGATATTATCACTTTTAGATATTTGATCAGTTTGGCAGTCTCGAAAAAACTTCACATGCGCCTTATGGATGTGGTAACTGCTTACTTGTATGGTAAATTAGATTCTAATATATATATGAAACTCCCTGAAGGATTTAAATTGCTTGAAACAATTAAAACACAACCAAGGAGTATGTATTCACTTAAGTTGCAGAGGTCCTTATATGGATTGAAACAATCTGGGAGAATGTGGTGCAATCGTCTTAGTAAATACTTGATTAAAGAAGGGTACATTAATGATCTCATATGCACTTGTATGTTTATAAAAAGATCAGAATCTGGTTTTGCTATTATAGCAGTATATGTTGATGACATGAATTTAATTGGAACCCCTGAAGAAATTCAAAATGTGGCTGAATATTTGATGAGAGAATTTGAAATGAAAGATTTAGGAAAAACGAAATATTGTCTCGGCCTGTAGATCAAGCATAACTCTGACGGCATATTTATTTACCAATCAACATATACAGAAAAGCTTTTGAAACGGTTTAATATGGATAAAGCTCATCCATTGAGTACTCCAATGGTTGTGAGATCTCTTGATCCTAAAAAGGATCCATTCTGTCCTAAAGAGGATGACGAACAGTTACTTGATCCTGAAGTACCATATTTGAACGCTATAGGTGCATTAATGTATTTAGTGCAATGTACTAGATCTGATATTGCATTTGCAGTTAATTTATTAGTAAGGTTTAGTTCCGCACCCACTAGACGGCATTAGAACGGGATCAAACATATTTTTCGTTATCTTCAGGGAACTATTGATCTGGGATTATTTTTTCTATATGAGCCTTCTGAAAATCCTGGATTGGTCGGATATGCTGATGCCGGTTATTTATCTGATCCTCATAAAGCTCGATCACAAATTGGATATGTTTTCACTTATAATGGGACCGCAATTTCATGGCGATCTACTAAACAGAGCTTGGTTGCTACTTCTTCTAACCACTCTGAAATACTTGCATTACATGAGGCCAGCCGAGAGTGTATATGGTTACGTTCTGTTATTCGACACATCCAGAATTCGTGCAAATTATCTCATACTATAAATCTTCCAACAATCATATATGAAGATAATGCAGCATGTATTGCTCAAGTCCGAGGAGGATATATTAAAGGAGACAGAACAAAGCACATTTCACCGAAGTTCTTCTACACGCATGAACTTCAAGAAAGTCAAAAGATCGATGTGAAGCAGATACGTTCAAATGACAATCTTGCAGATTTGTTCACTAAAACTTTACCAACATCAACATTTGAGAAGCTAGTATACAAAATTGGTATGCGGCGGCCCAACAAGCAATCAATTTGACAAGAGATCTTGTGCCATGATCAGGGGAAGCATTGTGGACACATGTGTACTGTACTCTTTTTTCCTTTGATCGGGTTTTGTCCCACTGGGTTTTCCCGATGAGGTTTTTAATGAGGCAGTAAAACACGTCCAACACCACTTCATAATTTGTTGTATAATTGTATTTCTTTATTTTGGTTTTTATCCAACTGGGTTTTTCTTTAGTAAAGTCAAATACAATTAAGTGGTAGAATCTAAGGGGAAGTGTTATAAAAATATAAGTGGATTACTACTACTTACATAATTAGTGGAGTTACCACTACTTTTAGTGTGCCCATGTGAGAAATATGTTTTCATTTTTAATTGATTTATTATTAGGTACAATTACATTGATGACCATTCATACTTCTATATAAATAGGCATACAATACTTGTAATGGAAGTATGAAAATGAATGAATTGGACAAGGAAAAATTCTCTTATTTTCTCATTCTTTCACTTATTTTTTTATTTCTACCATTAATTTGCTTTGTATTCTAGGAGTGATTCACATTTCTTTCACCTCCTTTTGTTACTTATATTACATATAAGTAAACTTCATTATACCACTTATACCAATCCATACTTTTATTTACTTAATTTATTATATATATATATATATATATATATATATATAAGTATTAGTTATTAACTTGAATGGCATGTTCAAAGCAATTACTAACCTAGTATAGCTTTATTATCGTTTTTCACCTTGACGCGGCCAAAGCACATGACACTTGACCTAACAAACACCATCTTTTTCATAACATGTATCTATACCTTTTTAACTTTCCAAAAACCCTATCACATACAGACCCACACCAGCCCCTTTTACTCCATCTTTCACTTTCAATCTAATTGATTGAGCTTTCAGCAAAGAAGAAAAAGCTAGGGTTTACTAGGCCCCATTCTTTGAAACACCAACCTCTTCTCAGTCTCATGTCCATTTCAACCTTTGCAGCATGCATTAAAATATTACATATGGACCATGCATTTTGATTATTGTTCATTTTTGAAACCAACAAACAGGCTACATATATTTGGTCCATACATGGCCATCCGTGAATGAAGATGAAGATGAAGCTGAAGTATTGATGAGACTTCTGATTGCCTTTTAGCCTTTTGACCTTTTTCTTGATTGATATGATATGATATGATCGAACACATCACATCTTTGACAGCTTCATAACACCACGTAGATAATGCTATGCCAGACTTTTCTTGTATTTTGTTCTTGTAGTTTCTGACAAGTCAACTATTCCTTCCAACTTGCAGAAATTTAGTTAGTTTTAATTATATCTCTTAATTGTTAGATAACTAAAGCAAAAAAAATAAAAAAGAGAAGTACAAAATATTTTTTAAGATTATGACAACATTTACCATGTGCCAGATGCAATTTCTTTCTTCTAATTTGTTTTCTCCTACTGTATTCTTTTCTTGGCTTCAATGTTATTTTGTGACGGTGCTTCATCAAGTATATACCTAAATATGATAATTTCTAATATTTTTTTATAGAGAAATTGTAAAAATTGAATGGTGTTAATTAACCTCTTATGCAGAGGATTAATAATGAATTTTCTCAAGCATAACAATTAATTTTATGTGATCTGATAATTTATTTGGTGGATATTAAACTATTAAATATATTATCGTATTGTCTATATACATAATAGTTATCAAATCAATTATTATATTACTTAAATAAAAAAAATTGAAAGAAATCTTTAGAAGAAAATTATGATGTCTCTCTCCAATCATAATCCTTTTCCCCCTCAAACTGGGTCTTCTTTTTATTTATTTAGTGGTGCCGCAGTTTCTGTGTTGTTTATCTATATGTGATCAATTATAGTACTGTGAAAGAGTTATCCAACGTTGAGAAGAACAGATTCCACCTTGAATGTGACACATTTGAACATTTCGTAATTTACATATTTCTACTTTTTCAAAATTTTGGGTGGTTCCTGTTCAATTTCATTTCATTTTCTTTCATCTAACATGTCATTATATAAATAGAAAAATATATTTATACCCGTTCCATTATTTTGAAAAGATCTAACAAGTTTACAATTATTTAGATATTATAAATTAAATTTATAAAAAAAAATTAAAATACGTAAAAATATATGACCCATTGTTATTACGAAAATCAACAACATATTTATATCTTTATTTTATTATGTAATTGTTACCGTTGCTCTGAATAGGCTTCGGCCGCCCTGTAACCTCAGAGGAAATCACCTAGTGACTCATGGGAGATCGATCGCCTTGTGACCTTAGTGGGAGGTCACCTACTGGCATAACAAATTGAACATGTCAAAAACTCCCCCGGATAATCCGTTGAGTCATGGAGCTTAATCAATGCCTTATGTTCAATGCTCTACACTGAGGCATATGCAGATTGACCTTCATGGATTTTTCAGACAGAAAGTCAAGCGCTCCAGTGCTAGTCTTGAAGCGCATCAGCTCTATGAAAAATCGATTTCAGACAAAGAGTATAAAGCCGTGGCATTGGTGAAATTGTGAAAAAGCATACTTGCGAACAATATAGAGCCACGGTGCTACACAAGTTGAGTCGCGACGTTAGTGTTAAAGTGGTGCAAAAAAAGGGCTTATTTATAACTTTGTTTATCCTAGTTATTGATAAATGTTTTATGGTAGCCGTCAAATATTTGTTGTGTTAGGAGAAATTTTGTACATAGAGAGAGAGATCATGAGAGAGATTGGTGATCTAGTAAAATTTATCATCATAATGAATTTCTGCAGTAACTGAAGAATATAACATAATCTCAGATTGAGTCGAACTTATATAAATCTTGTATATTTTATATCTTTTTTTTTTTTACATTTTTATTATTGTTCAGAGTAAAACGAGTTAGCGCATAGTGTTTGATTCGTAACATAATCCTCACCCCCAGCTCTGCATAGCCCTATGCAAGAATAGTCATCCCAATCATCGAAGATCACCCTAGCCCCCTCAAAATGAACTCTCGAGCTGAATTCAATTAGCTCCTGCTATCAGAGTACCGAGGTGGATCCCTTAGACATACGAACCCTGAAATTTCAAGCTCAAAGCACTCACATCCTTCGAGTATTTTTTTCTTTTCTATATAACGACGGTTTTCTCGAATTGATTATAAATTTTTTACGTAGAGTTGAGGATGGATTTCGTCATCCCTATAATCCACGTGGAAGCAAGAGAAATGGGGAATCTAGAAACAGAGGTCCACGTATCTGTGGTGTCGGTGAGTCACAGCCACCAAAAGACGCCGAGGTGTTTCAATGCTTCGAGGGTATTCCATAGATATTCACGTGGCGAAGGAATGACATCTAATCAAAAAGCAGTTTTGTAATTAAGTGACAGTAATGCTGAAGCCCATTTTAGTACTGGACCCAAGTAGTGGATGACCCGCCTGTCACTCACAGACAGTATCACGTCCTTGTCACGTGGCTTGCCCTCTGAAAGCCGGCACCACCCTTCTCTTAAAACTTGGACGGAGAGAAATCAAAATATAAAGCGTTTTAAGTGAGAATATGCTTTAGTTTTTTGAATCCTTCTATTCACTTATTTTTATTTTTTTTCCACAAATATGATGAAGAGACATAGATCGATTTTTCTTTTTTGAAAGATTATCCTTTATCTACATTGACAAAAATACCATTCCCTCCCAATTCTCTTTCTCTTCTCCATGCATATCATTTTAACATTGTTCTCTCGTATATATGCTATACATGTATTAATTAACATGGTAAATTATATTTTACAAGGGTAGTTTAAATATGTCTGCACGCACGTTATTATTTTGAAAACAATAGAAATTCCCTGAAAATTATATAGTTTATTGTAAAATTTTTTTTAATATTAATTAAATGATGTTTGATCAATAAAAATGAATTATTAATTATTACATCGAATATCTCATTATGCTTATAATGAAATTATATAGGTCCCAAAGTATTAAAAGTTTTAAGGCGCTATGTATGAAAGGCTATCTTTTATTTGTAACTTCTAAAAAGATTTATGATGAGTTTTGAAATTAACTTTTTTTTCTTAATAAGTTATATTTGTTACAAAAGTTTTAAATTTTATTTTCTATACATAATATATGTTTCAATTTCTAACACTAGTTAATTAACTTACTTGATTCATATTCTCATGGAAACTGTTATGAAATTTGCATTATTTGCGAAAGCTTTGGATCCGAGATATTAAAAAAATTATGATGAAACAACAAACAAGAAAAAACAAACAAGAAAATAAGCAAGACAGGCAACATCATATTTATAGTGGTTTGGTCAATCAAGCCCATATTCACTTTGGAGATCTTAAAAACAATTTTATTCAATCAACAATAAAGAAGAATTTACAAGAATATTAGCAACAATAACAAGGATTTAAAACCTTATAGCCTTCATATGCATATACACGAAGATAATTACTGATCTTTGATATATGCTTCCAATGAGCAACTAACCGAAAAGAACTTCCACGGACATCAGATCTCACTCGTGGTTAACAATTCTAAATCGTAGTATCTAAGATCACGATTTCCTTCACCATTAAAGCTTCCAATTATATATTCCAAGATCACCCAAGCGTTGCCAATCCTTGCAGTCTTCCAAGGCGTCTAAAACGTTTATTTCTTTCTTCTCTTCCACCACTTTTGTAGTATTTTGTATTATCTCATATGAACAAGACTTTATATAGGCCTTTGAGTTTCTTTTCTTGTCTAACCATGATTCTTAGACTAGAAAAACACTTTTTATTTTAGTTTCTTTATTAAACTACGAGTATCAAAGATCATCATATTTAAACAAATTATAATCAAACTTAACTTCCTAATTTGATACAAATTCTAATTTGTTTTAATTATAATTTAGAAACAAATCCTATATTGGCTAGTATTTAATAAGACAAAACCACAAATAATAATCTCCACCTTATTTTTGTCTTCAACTATGTTGATTCCTTGCTGAAGAAGGACTAATTCTATAAGATTCCAAGTTTCTAATGTTGTGCAGGCGCACAATTGACATTAAGCAGAAGCGCAAACTCTCTACTTAAAGCGTCTCTATTCCTCATTTATTGCATAGTAGCGCAACTTACCTTGCGCCGACACACAACCGCTTCAGAACTGATTCCAAACTTTCATTCTCCGTTCCAATTGTTGCTCTCCACCAGCCCTTTAGGGCATTAATTGCATTTGATTTGGATCAAGTCCGAGCAATGCTTGAACTTTCTAATTGTGCTATTAAACCATTCTAGCACCTTTTCCATACACCTCTTTCGTCATGCTTCATCTATTTCACTAGTATTTAAACCATGAACAGATTTATTTGCTAAAGGCTCCACCTTAAACTTAAAATGCTCTCTCCCATTACTAGCATCGGATGCTTCCTCTTTCTTAACTAGAGAATACAGACCATTTTCCAGTTTTCCTTCATAATAGTCATTGCATTCTTGGTAATTTTCATGTAGCTATTCTCTATCTTAACTACATATCCTAAATTATTAAGCACACTAAGAGAAATCAAATTTCTTCTCAACTCAGGCAGATACCTCAAATTACTGAGGGCAAGATCACAACCATCGAACATCTTAACTTTGATTGAGCCAACCTCAGCTATCTTGTAAGCCTTGTTGTTACCAACGAGAACAATTCTCTCCACCTTGTCGTCAAAAGACTAAAACCATCCTCTATATGGATACATGTGGAATGAAGAACCAGAATTAAGAATCCAATCCTTTGGGCCTTCAATGAACGAGTGTACCAAAACCTCATCAGATTCATATTTTCCAAAAGCCACATTTCCGTGACTTGAACTTCTTATCTCCTTGATGCTTTAATCTTTTCGGATATTCCTTTCGAAAATGCCCCAACTTCTTACAATGATAACATCTGAATTTTGATTTGTAAAGCTTTTTTAATGACGATCGATTCTTACCCTTGTTGCTTTTGATAGTTAGTGCTTCATTGCTACTCCCAGAACTCAATATCTTCCCTTCAGCATTTAACTCCATCTCCTTAGACTTATTCGTAGGTTCAAATCCTTTCATTGTTAAAAAATCAAAACCATACCTGAAGGTATCTCTCAGTTGACTGTACGCTGTTAGTAAAGAATTCAACAAGATGATAGCTCAATTTTTTCCATCAATCTTTTCCTCAATGTTTTTAGATCAATGACTATTCCATTGAAATCATCAATATTCTCATCAATGCTCTTTTCCTCTTGCATATTGAACCCAAACATTTTCGCCTTCAAATATATTCGGTTTGTCAGAGATTTCGTGATGTAAAGACTCTCTAACTTCAACCAAATCCCTATTATACTTGTCTCCTTTGAAACATCTCTCAGCACATTATCACTCAGATGTAGAACAATGAAACTATGATGTTGTCTCTAACATCTCTTGTTTTTACTCTTCAATCAACATAAGTGATGGTTTACTCTCACCACCCAAGGCATGAGCCACCTTCTGCTAAACTAGCATGGCTCTCATCCTTCTAGGCCAAATACTGAAATTGCCATTACCATTAAACCGTTCCATCTCAAATTTTGTTACAATTATCTCAGATACAAGAATCAAAGCTCTGATACTAGTTGCTATGAAATCTGCACTATTTACAAAGGCGTTCAATCCGAGATATTCACAAAATTATGACAAAAAACAAGCAAGAAAAAACAAACAAGAAAATAAATAAGACAAGCGACACCAGATTTATAATAGTTCGGCTAATTGAGTCTACGTCCACTTTAAAGATCTCAGCATTAACTTTATTTAATCAACAATAAAAAAGAATTTAAAAGAATAGTAGCAACAATAATGAGGATTTAAAACCTTGCAGGCCTTCATATGCATATATATTAAGATAATCATTAATCTTTGATATATGCTTTCAATGAACAACTAACCGAGAGGAACTTCCACGGGCATCAGATCTCGCTCACGATTAACAATTCCAAATCGTAGTTTCCAATATCACGATTTCTCTCACTATTACAACTTCCAATCATAGATTCCAAGATCACTAAATGTTGCTAATCCTTACAGTCTTCTAGAGAATCTAAAACGTTTACTTCCCTCTTCTCTTCCACCGATTTTATAAATAAGGCTTTATATAGGTCTTTGAGTTTTTTTACTAGTGTAACCATAATTTCTAGACTAAAAAAACTATTTATATTTTAATTTTCTTATCAAACCCAATATTATCTTATTGAAATGAATTATAATATAATTTAATTTCTTACATAAATTCTAAATTGTTTTAATTTTAATTTAGAAATAAATATTATATTATTTAATATTTTAATAGGATAAAATTATAAATAAAAAATATATAAAAAATAAATAAAATATAATTATTATTGTTACGAATGCGATGGGAACGGACTGGAGCAGTGTAGCTTTTTCGGCAGTGTTATGTCAAATCACATAATTGAAATACGTGCAAAGCAAAGATGAATAGGATCACTCATGGTGCTCAATATTTGGTCCGCTCTTTGTCAAGCACCTGCACCGCCTAGGCTAGCTTATCCTTTGAATCTGATAACTCGCCCTCCATTTTCTAGCTTTATTCTAAGCTTTAAATGCTCATGTAATGATTTCTCTAATAAACATTAAGGGATAATTTTAATTTATTTTATGAGATTAGGTGATAAGAAATTGAGGATTTTAATTTTTTAAAATTTAAATTTGTCTCTAAGGTTATTATAGTATTATTAAATTTAACGAAAAATATATTAAATAGTAACTTAACGCTTTACAAATCATTTAAAAAAGTGTATTATAGTCTATTTTACTACTTATTAGCGTTAAATTATTATTTAATATATTTTTTATTAAATCTAATATTAGTATTAAGATATTATTTAATAAATTTTTCGTTAAATCTAACGGTTTAATACATTTTTCGTTAAATCTAACGGTGCTACAGTAATATCAGGAGGCAATCTTATATTTCAAAAAATTGAGATTCTCAATTTTTTTTAACCTTAATCTCCGAAGATAAATTAAAATTACCCCAAACATTAAAGCTAGTAACGGTGTCCCGAGTGTGGCAGGAGCTACTGTAAGAATATCAGAGAAAAGTTTTTATTTTTTTAGTTTTTACCTTTTATAAACAGTTGGTGCGATAAATAAAGCCATGATCTATTTAATTTTTTCCTCCATTTGTCGTAACTCGTAAGGACTTCTCTGTTCGTGTCTTGCTAGTTTTCGCAACATGTTAAAGAAGACTTGACAACACAGACTCGATGCACGTTCTCAAAAGTAGCATATTGTCTTATGCATGTCAATTATCGTAAACTAGTACGCGTGCATTGAACACATATTGTATAATCTTATTTTTTTCTTGTTTTGGTGACTTTTTTTGTAATCGATTGAAGATAGAAACAATAATTTTCCATCATTTTACAGCAAGCATCTTGTTTAAATAGTTTGATGAATATATAACAATGATGATAGAAACTGAGGACGAAATAAATGTTGAGGGTTTTCCTAGTTCGTGGATTTGGTTTTTGTTTGAAAGTCCAAATCCAAACATTGAGGTTTTCGAGTTTGATTTAAGGAATCAAGTGTTGAATTAAAAAGATTAACTTTTTGAGTCAAGTGATTTATCCTCTTTATAACCGAAACTATCTAATGTAAGATTTCTCAACATTATATGGGAGCTAGCTGAAGGTGAAAGTAAGCACTGGAAGCATATTCGGAGAAGGCGTGCATGTAATATATTTAGCACCATTTGAGAACGAATATTAATTAAATACTGTTAAAAGTAAATATCTTATCATCCAGAGAAAATTGCAGGGAATCCGTGCACGTGGCGAGTTGCCGTGGAGTTAGGGCTGAGTAAATGGAAGCAAAACCATCCACCAGCAAAGCCGAAGAGACAGACAACCCAGCTCGTCATCGAGAACCACCAAAGACGTCCTTTTGGGTCACTCTTGTCCACGCCCATTGCGCAACGACTCTTGGTCTTAGCCGGTCCCTTTCCTTCTCTACTCTTTTACCCTCCTCTCATCTCACTATCCTTTTTTTTTTAAATTAATTTCACAACGTTCAAAAGAAAAGAAAGTCTAAAACATATACAGTAGATGTATATGCATCCGACTAATTACATCACAACATTTTATCACGTGTGTAGTATACGCTCCCTACAGTTATGCAAATATATATTCGTCAGCTGCAGAGCAATTTTTTTTTTATTCAAAAGAAGCCTTCGTCTTGGCAATAAATATATCCATATTACACGAATTAAAAGAACAGTCATCTTTCTAATTATCCAAAGCATAATGCCATATAAATTTTTATCTCAAATTATATTATGAATCCCAAATGACATGATATTAGTTTAAGCTACATCTCATTTATTGTATCAGCATACTTTGTGATACAAATAAATAGTATATTATTCTTATAGAAAGTGGCGGAAATGATGGTTGTAAAATGTTTTGAGTTTTAAATTTGGCTTATTTTGGAATGTATAGATTTTTCAATTTTGTCATAACTTGAGTTATTGATATTTCACAAGAAAATCAATTGAATGATTAATAAAAAAAAAAAAAACGTGTTATAGGGTTATGGTCCATTCAACATCTTGTTGCTACTCCAAGAATGTTGCGAGAGTGTGTGGCTTTTATTACTAAGGATACGGACAAGTCACTAAGCAGGCTGCTGATACATTCATGCAGAGCAATTAAGCAGGATAGCGATGATCTTTTGGTCGGTTGATTTCTTTAATATATATGTTGTCTCTATGCATTTTATTAGCTAGAGTTTCAATTATTACCCTTGAAAAATTATTTTTTTGAGAAATAAATTAGGAAACAAAGAAATTACTCAACAATCAATGGATTTATAAATATTTTAACCTAATAACAGCATAAATGTTGTTATATGATCCAGAAGAGACCCAATAATTGAACTAGTTGTATACTATTTATTGATAACAAGATAGACACTCGAAGTTCAGAAAATAAAAAATAGAGATTTTTATATAAAAGGAGATTATAAATAATCAAGATTGAATATGATACTCTTAACTATATATAAGGTGGCATTATTTATTGTCATCTATATGTGTACAAAATGATTTACATCTTTTTATAGTATAAATAAACTCGATTAAAATCATCCATTAAATGATTGACAAATAAAGGATTATAATTATTCGACGTTCTAATTTGAGGTTTCAAAAGACAACTGAGCATAATCTAACTGCATGACTCAAACCCAGAATCGCGCCACAAATTCTGGGATCAAGCTTTGCTATGGGTTGGATAATTGATAATTATTTTGCTCAAAATTTTTTGCTAGCTTAACATCGAAATCTATCCGGAAGTTTCAATTATTATTATGGATAAATGAGCCCAAACCAAAAGGAAGGTACCTGAACAAAAGGCCAAGAATTTGGGTGCCCTCTTCCACAGGTAATGTGAGCAAACCACAACCTCACAAGTAGTCTGATCTAGCAAAAACAAAACAACACTCTCATGGCCATTGTGGCTGCTTGCTCAGATGGCACATCATCAAACTTCCTGTATCATAACGTCAAAATACTATTAATGCAATAAAGATTTCTATCGGCAATATTAAGCTAAACTTGGTCGATAGCTGGCTTTCTCTCAAGTCGACGCTACCATTGACGGTTGCATATATCCATCCAACAAAATTCCCAAAAAAAAAAAAAAGAAATTTACGACCTGTCCGACACGTGTACGATAAGGATGATTGGACTTAGTGAAGGTGACTCATGCTAGATCCACCCGTTCTCTTCAACTTTATGTTATTAAGTCACGTTATTATCATACTTGCAATAATCATCAATATGTGCTCTTACCGTCGTAATTTCTGAACAACTCGAAGGGTATTTCGGTGATTTTAAGCTTCGTTCCCTCCTCATATATAATAAGCAAAGTTGCATCGCAAGGGTCCGTCACAGTTTGATTATGTACTCACATTAATTCCAACTCAACAGATTTGCTTTCAAGTAATTTCTCTGCAGCAGCTTACACCATCCCGTTTTAGCCACAAAAGGGTACGATCGAGTAATCTTGTTCATTTGTTGATTTAATTACTTGTAATTAATGTTCTTTGACATATATTAATCTCTCGTTATAAATCGATCATATCCAAACTCTCTATCTTTCAATCTTCTCCCCATCATTATCTAAGCTTCGAAGGAATTCATTCATTGTGCATTCTTTGTGAACTCTTCTCCAACTCTCTCTTTATTCTTATCAGAAATGCATATATGTATATATATCTAATCATCTCTCTATACATCTTCTGCATATATAAGAACCTGAAGAGTACTTCACAACATATGCAGATCCGATGTAGTTAATTTATCTCTAATTTTCTTTATCCATTTTCATTTTTCCCCCCGCTAACAAGCTTTCGGTTTCTAAATTAATCTGATTTCCTTCCACTGATCGTAATGGTTTTGCTTCTAAGTTCATTTGTTTTTATATAAAATGGCTCTTTTCACTTGACCCCTTAGAGTGCAAGGACGATATACAAACTATTTATAGTTACGTTTGATGTCAGTAATTAATCATTGAGTTATTAATTTTCTAATCACTCAAGTGATATGTGTGGTGGGTGTGGCAAGTGGCAACTTCTACACCATACACATCTTCTCCCTTTAGAAGATGTATATGGTGTAGAAAGCAATTCCCATATTTACAGCTAATAATAAATATACTATAATTATATGACAAATATTGCAGTTATTATTTCTTTAAGTTTTTGTAATAATTTTCATGGCATGTATAGGACAGGTTGCTTAGTTTAACATGGAGAAAACAAGCTCATCAGGGTTGGCAAGAACAAAATCTGACCAGTTAGTGGAATCAATAGCGGCAGCATTCAAATCACCGGTATCAAGTGAGGCCACCGGGTTCTCGGACGGCGGCGGTGGCGGCGGAACTCTTTCAAGGAAGTCTAGCCGACGGTTGATGGCAGCATCACCTGGTCGTACTAGTGTTAGTGGAAAAAACACACACATCAGGAAGTCAAGAAGTGCCCAATTGAACCTAGATGAAGTAAGCAGTGGTGCAGCCCTCAGCCGTGCTTCTAGTGCTAGCTTAGGCTTCTCATTCTCCTTCACTGGCTTCACCGTTCCGCCCGATGAAATTGACGATTCCAAACCTTTTAGCGATGATGATATACGTAAGTACATGGATATATATTCTTGCTCTTCCTAAAAATTATATATTATTATGCATTCATGTAGTTTCCAAGTTTAGCATTTAATATATATATATATTCATATTCTTGAAGTCTCTAACTTATAATATATTATTTCATGTGTTAATTTGTAGTCATTTTGCGAAAATTTTGTGGTTTTTAAGAGTTGCATGTGATATGAATATATAGGTGGTCTTATTCAAGTGGGTTAGCTGTAAATGGTCATAAGAGGTAGATATTGTTGTCAAAAAACAAGAATTTAGATGAGCGAAAGCCACAAAAGTCGCTAAAGTACAAGCATTTGGGTCAATAATTGTTACAACTACAAGACATGAACTACTACTTGTTATGTGTAAAGTTGTAGACTTTATAGAGAGGCTAACTGCCTGAGTTTGGAACAAATGGTTGGTGGGTATGAGAAAGTTAGGCAAAAGAGTTATTAATTATAAGCTCCGACTTTGGCTTAATTTTCAACAAAATTAGAAGTAGGGGAAGTGGGAACTGACCACCCAATTTGGCTTTAAAAAGGTGAACATTGCTCTTGTTTTTATCTTTATGACCTGCTATGATTATGAAATAATGAAAAGCCGGTGAAAACTGCCGGGCCATCACTTCTTCAAAGGCATGAAGTGGAAACCCTAGCTTTCTTTCACCTTTTATGTGAAATTTTAATCAAATTCTCATGTGGGTATTTCATAATAATTTAATGACTCGATTAAATGTCTCAAAATAATATGCATGAAAAAATCTAATGATACATAGGGTTAGGAGATTTTGATACAAAATTTTTTAGTTTTATATACATATTTCATTCCAATTTACTAACTTATTACTAAAATTAGGTAAATCTCACATACCCCTTTTAAGATTAATTTATTAAAATCGCACACCATCACATATGGTTCTGAAAATCGTCGGTCAACATCAATAAAAACACGATAAAAAGGCAAAAAAAAAAAAAAAAACAAAAAGATAACAAAGCATACTATTAAGAAAAATATATATTTGTACCATTTTCAAAACGTAAGTAATAGTATGAGACTTTGACAAAATTTAAATAATGGATGTGAGATTCGTTTTCTAAAAATTCATTTTCTTTCACATATCTAAGATGAAAACAGACCATCATAATCAACAACAAAATATATTGCGTTGTCATTATCATCCACTAGCTAGAGTAGTGCTCATGTACCCTTTGACACTAATAAATATTATGTTAAAGAAGCGTTACAAATAGTATAGCCATTACATTTTGTCCCTCCCATCATTACCTACAAAGTGTTAAGAATGGTATAGCCATGTAGCCTTCTTGCATATACATGTATATAGCATCATGAATCATCATTTATTTTTCTTAGTGGTGTAGTCTCGGTGCCTCAGTGCGAACCGCACCCAAATTAATCTGTAATAAAAATTTTTTAAAAAAAAAGAGAAGAAGAGAAAAGTTAGTGCAAATCTGTTTGTTTAAACTAATTTATTAATCAAAAAAATTATTTTTATGTCAAACTTGTTTTCAATATCTTTAGTAAAATTCAATCAAACAAGGAATTGTCTTTTGATAGAAACTCTCTATTTTCAAAAGTATTAGGATCTGTTTGGTCTGATAGGAGTCATAAGTGTTGTGTTGGATTTGTTTGTCACTGTTTCAAATCATAAATGTGAATAGGAATAAGCCAAGTGTTGCCATTTTATACCAAAACTCGATAGTCGACGACAACCAAGTTCTTGGTGTTTTCAGATCCATTCTTTGGCAAGTGGGACACGACCCATTTGATTCAATTTCATCTCCATTTTGATATGCCAACTTCAGTTGGTATGGATAAGGCTTGATGCAAGAAGAGGGAAAATCACCTTATCTCCCCTGATGTTTGCAAGGCGTCTTACCTCCCTCCTGATTTGAGAAATTTCACCTATCTCCCCTGCATTTGAGAAAATGAAATTTCAAATTAAAACTTAGATATTTTTTGAACTGTTAAGACGGGTATAATATAAGTGCCATTTTATTTTTAAATCATATCGGGAGATTAGTGTCAGTTTGTCAAATTTGAATATATATAGAGGATGGGATTATTTAAACCTCAAAAATATTTCTCTCACGTCTTTTATTTTTTAGTACACTCATTATTTGAAAATTAAAATAATTAATTGTTAAATTTTTAACTTAAAATATGAAAATAAATCTCTATAATAAAAAGAAATTCAATAGCTGAATGTTGTATATGTGATAGAAACTTAAAATAAAAACCCAAGTTCAACTATTGCTTGCGTGATATTTTAATCATTCATGTAATGGATTTTTTTTTTTAAATTTTACGTTTTAATTGTATTTTTTTATATAATAAGGATGATAAAATAATTTTGTAAAAATTATTAATTAATTTTAGATCCAAAGTAAAGTTTTAAAAAATTAATAATGAGTGTACTTAATTAAGTGGTGTGTAAAGTATAGCCGCACCCATATGGTATGATATTATCAACCAGTATGAGAGGAGTTCCAACATAAGTTCCAATATTAAATTCAAGGGATAACAGATTAAGTTCATAACAACAGCCATATGATTTAAATATTAAAAAAAAAACGATCACACACACACACACATATATAAATCAAAAGTAATGATAATTTTAATAATGAGGATACATCACATATATTTTGACAAGTGTGATATTAAAACGAAAATTTGTCAAAAATGGGTCCCAAATGTTAGTGAAGACGCTTTGTCATGAATAGCAAATCATTGGATAACACAATTGAACCCCAAAGTCAAGTCAATCGACTTGACTGTTGATTGGCTGATTGACTGAATCATAATCTTACTTAGCTAATGCATTCTTATTTTTTTTCCATTTCTATAATAATTATTTCCCATTGTCTCTCCCATAAATACAACCTCTTTATGCAACATGCAGTAGGTAAGACAAGGTAGTGTTGACAAAAGACTTAGCGGCAAAACAACGATTGATAATTAGATTGAGATTAGGTTCAGAATGTATTGTAAAAGAAAAATATGACACTCTTGGGACTCCTAAGAGAAACCCTTTAAAAATGACTAAGTTAAACCTTGGCCAACAATCAGAAGGTCTCAGCAATACCATTCAATATTAATAATATGAAACTTCATTTTTTATTTGTAGCTTTTGTTTGCATTAATTTAAGGGAAGAAATTTTATTCATTTTGTTTATATTCTTCTCTTCTGGCTTTAGAATTTTCTACTTAACATGTGACACTGACATGAAAATGATGAACTCATTTATAGAACTTCGTATGCAAACTTCTTGTAAAAAAAAAAAAAAAAAAAGACTATCGAATGATTGATAGATTGTAAAATGAAATCGATCAAATAATATCGGTATTAAATTCGTCAAATAAATCGTCTAGTCCGCGATTGATGTTTGTATGAACAGATAGAATAGGAGGTTCGAGATAATAATGTTCCAAGTTTATGGTTTCAGCGGAGGATATCGAAGCAGGCACTCATAAGCCGAAGTTTCAAACAGAACCCACCTTGCCAATTTATCTAAAGGTAACAGTTTTCGCTGCTATGCAGGGAACCCTGCACAGTTCTTTTATCTTTCATTTCAAGTTTCGAACTGCATCTTAAGGAGTCCAAAGCTGCATTCATTAATGGTGGAAGCATTGATTTGGTACTACTCATTTGGACAGGCAATGATGGAAGAGTTATGTAGCGATCCAAGCAATTTATAGAACATGGCTTGCATGGATTGGTCAGGTTCAGTCTTGTACAGAGGTTCATCTAACGTGACAGTTTTGTACAAGACTTTCCCTTCTTTCCAAAATCTAAGATCTAGTTCAATTCTTGAAAGGACTAGTGTCTGAGTGTGCGAAGTCATGTTTTCATTCTTGTTTATGTGTCTACATCTATTAGTCCTGATATGTTTTATATTGAGAAATGCTACAATACAAGTACAACTTTGCTTTGGAAAGAAGGGTATGGACAGTTTGATAATGTTTGCGCAAATTGTTGTCATACAATATTGAATCTACTTCTAACTGTTGCAAGATATTGGAGTCTGATTTGCTAACCAGTGTTCATTTTAATCCTGTAATATGCAGTTCACTGATGTCACATACAAGGTGATTATCAAAGGAATGACAAGTAGTGCGGAGAAGGAAATCCTGAATGGGATATCTGGTTCAGTGAATCCAGGGGAAGTTTTGGCTCTTATGGGACCATCAGGAAGTGGAAAGACATCACTGCTAAATCTGCTTGGTGGCAGGTTAAGGCAGACGATGGTCAGTGGTTCAATAACTTACAATGACAAACCATACTCCAAGTTCCTAAAGAGCAAGTAAGGATCTCCACTAGCACATGGCCAAGTTGATTTGCTAGATATGTAAGATTTGTCAAAAAAAGTCAGTATATATAGATTCAGGTTTCTAGTTTTGCATCTACGTAACACCATAATAATGAGTTAAAAGAAAGGAAATTTTCTGATGAACAACAATTTAATGAATTGCTAATCCTTCATAGAGCGGTGAACAAAAACAAATAAATTTATCTACATTACATTAACATGAATCATATGGCAGGATAGGATTTGTGACTCAGGACGATGTCTTGTTTCCTCATCTCACTGTGAAAGAAACATTGACATATGCAGCCCTCCTGCGACTGCCAAAGACATTGACAAAACAGCAGAAGGAGAAACGAGCCATAGATGTTATCTATGAGCTAGGCCTGGAGAGGTAATGCTCTTTTCGCCTTACTAATATTTGAATCCTGGAATTACCCGTAACATTTGGTTGTGAATTGCAGTAACCAGTTCACACACTGGATAAAAAAGGTATAATTTTTATCTACTGGGGTCATAGCAAGCATGGTCATTCTTTCTTTCTAGCAGCAGATCATTGAGAAATTTTGTTGTCTGCAGATGCCAAGACACTATGATTGGTGGCTCCTTTGTCCGTGGAGTGTCAGGCGGAGAGAGGAAGAGAGTTTGCATAGGCAATGAGATCATAATCAACCCTTCCCTTCTGTTTCTAGATGAACCAACCTCTGGCTTGGATTCTACAACTGCCTTAAGGATTGTCAAGATGTTACAAGACATTGCAGAGGTTTGACATCTCTATGTTTTTTCGTTCTACTGTAATTCACTATTCTTCCAACCATTTGTCAAATGCTCAAACCCTCCCTATGATGCCTAAATGTATTCTTAATTTTTTTTTGGTTAAAGTAAAGCTTGTCCTGCTAACCAGTTTGAGTCTCATGGCAGGCCGGGAAAACTGTGGTGACAACAATCCACCAGCCATCAAGCAGACTCTTCCACAAATTTGACAAGTTGATCCTTCTCGGGAAAGGAAGTTTGCTTTACTTTGGGAAAGCATCAGAAGCAATGGTCTATTTTTCATCTATAGGATGTACACCTTTGATTACCATGAACCCGGCAGAGTTCTTACTAGACCTCGCAAATGGGAACATAAATGATGTTTCTGTGCCATCAGAATTACAGGATAAAGTGCAAATGGAGAATTCAGAAACTGAAACAGCAAATGGGAAGCCATCTCCAGCAGTCGTGCATGAGGTAAGTCTGACTGCTTTCTATAATTATCAAGACACACCAAAAATCCAAAAAGTGTCTTTCTTCCCCATCGTCATATGTCAAATTATTAAAGCGGACTGCAAGAATCCCATCCACTCCTCAGTCTCACGCTCTAAAACGATTAACAAACACACCTAGGAGGTGGATAATTAGGCAACAATATTATCCTAACAGATCATTTTTAACTGAGACAAAAAGATTTATATTTTGAAACCAGCATTTTGATAACTTAGATGCTGCATCTTTACTCAACTCAGCGTCAAAATATCGATGCTCAACCTGAACTGGTCCACAAAATGTAGAGGATGAATAGAGTGTAAATTATTTTCCTCCGACCGAAAATAAGCTCCTCATATTTGGATGTGTCTGATCATAAAGGCAGGTGCACTTGTGATCCATTGTCTACCATCTAAACCCTGTCCACTGATGTTTTAAATTTGAAAGCAGTATCTTGTGGAGGCCTATGAGACACGAGTTGCAGATCAGGAGAAGAAGAAACTTATGGTCCCTATTCCCCTTGATGAAGAAATTAAGGCAAAAGTTTCATCTCCAAAGAGGCAGTGGGGCGCAGACTGGTGGGAACAATATTCCATATTGTTCTGGAGAGGCATTAAAGAAAGAAGGCACGACTACTTTAGTTGGCTGAGGATCACACAAGTTCTTTCTACTGCAATCATCTTGGGATTGCTCTGGTGGCAGTCAGATAGTAAAAGCCCCAAAGGACTGCAAGATCAGGTAATTTTGTTGTTCTGTCAAAGCATATGAGTTCTCTCACCACTAACATTCAATCATCCTCAACTTCCCATCAGAACATTAGAACTGGTTTGACCACATCAGCATAGGTGAAGAGCTGAACAAACACAAAAACAAGAGCATATAACCAAGCATTACAAACATTCATCATGACTTGTTTGACTGGTTTCCACCAATCTAGTGCCATTCCTTTAAAACATACATTGTATTAGAGCATTAGATATAAATGTGTATTTTTCTTGTTTATTTTCTGTAATCTAGATTAACCATACTTTTGGCTCTTGCCTTGTTACTAATAATGTTTTCTAGTACAATTATAAACAACTTATAGCAAATTTTTGCAGTGTTTTCAGTTTTATACCTCTAGCTGTAAGCGCATGTCCTTTGATACGTTTACTTTCTTCCTTCTGATTATCTTTCCTAATCTTTAAATCAGCCGCCATCCCTTAAAGGATAGCTGGAAGATAAAGAGGTTTGATTGATATTATGAATGGTGAAAAAGTGCAAACAGAAAGGAGAGAATTTGACTGAGGAACTCTTATGTTTTAAATTCAATGACAAGCTAGTATGCAGCGGTGCATGCTAAAAATCCAATTCAGAGGATGAATATGTTACACCACATAAAATGCACAATAATCTCGGATAAAAATGGCTAGAAACTAAAACCTTCTATATTGCAGGCAGGACTGCTTTTCTTCATTGCTGTCTTCTGGGGATTCTTTCCTGTCTTCACAGCAATCTTTACGTTTCCCCAAGAAAGGGCCATGCTGAGTAAGGAAAGAGCAGCTGACATGTATAGATTAAGTGCATACTTTTTGGCCAGGACTACAAGTGACCTTCCACTTGACTTGATATTGCCAGTACTTTTCCTTCTGGTTGTCTACTTCATGGCAGGCTTGAGAATGAGTGCTAGTCCCTTTTTCTTAAGCATGCTTACAGTTTTTCTCTGCATTATTGCAGCTCAGGTATGCCCAACTGCTAACTAAGTGAAACCATAAATGTAATCACCTGATGGAACTAAGGCCGGCTTCTGTCACAGGGACTTGGACTAGCTATTGGAGCAACACTAATGGACTTGAAAAGGGCCACAACTCTGGCTTCAGTGACCGTAATGACCTTCATGCTGGCTGGAGGTTACTTTGTTAAGGTAAGCATGCAGATTTCATCTCAGCTGAACTCTGAATGCACATAACTTTGTTAATTGACTTCATTATCAAGTCAAAGTCAACTCTGCATTAATAATCTCTAGCCTCTGAACGTATACTCCTGGGTAAAGTTCATTTCAGTATTACTATCTAGCACCAGTGTATTATTGTTGAAAAATTTATTTTGAAGAGCTGCCGGGTCAATCCAAACATGACAATGGTAACACGTGGTTTTCAATTTTGCAGAAGGTTCCAATTTTCATATCTTGGATCCGCTACATGTCTTTCAACTATCATACTTATAAGCTTCTCCTGAAGGTGCAGTACGAACACATAACACCAACTGTCAATGGTATGACAACAGACAGTGGTCTAACAGAAGTCAGTGCCCTGGTGGCAATGGTTTTTGGCTACCGCCTTTTGGCATACCTGTCCTTGCGGAGGATGAAGCTCCAGTCTGGAGCATAGAGATATTACAATTTTCAAGGAAACGTAATTTGGGATGTTGTTGCTTCCAAATTGCACTGCTACAACAGCTATATTGGCTAGGCTTGGACTCCAGGGTTATAAGAAGGGAAATTAGCAATTATAACTGATATAGATCTTTCGCAACTGCCATCAAAGAATTCCACTATGCATCACATGTACCAGGCACTGACATTGGCAGAATGTCAAATCATATCTTAGACATGTATTTGGATATAACTAAGAGGAGAGAGTTCTTCAAAATGGTACAGGATGAAAAATATCAATTATGTAGTTCCTAATCTATTGATGGTTTTTAGATGACTTAAGAGAGAAGGCAGATAGTTTGTATGTTTTACCAATCACACAATTCTAACTTATTTGACTAAAACAACTTAGATAATATGCATACTTTGGGATACATGATTGTGTTGATCATCTTTTTTTGTCTTTTATACCAAAGTACGCAGCCAATAAAGTTATTGCATACAATTTAATTATCAATGCAAATGAAGTGGCAAACAATGTGATTCTTGTAAGGAACTCCAAAAGGAAAAACCATGGAGTTTTGTCTACTAAAGAACTAATTATCAAGCAAACAGGGAACAAATGAACAACACATGCATATAACACAGACTCAACTCATTATTGTTTGGCCAATGTCACTTGGTATCTAGCTACCAACATCAAGTCCACAACAGTCATTTAGCTTGTTTACCATTTGTTTTCTAAATCCAATTGAAGCACAAATCTATTCTTTTTGCTTCAATATACGAGACTCAAATGAGTCTTCTCAGTCACCTTGAGGGACTAGCTCTTAGTCAACTAATCAGGTGACTTATCATCAATCTTCTTTGAAGCATAAGCTAACGATATCAAGATGTGCATAGAATTAGACTATTCAAATGTTTAGTAGTTATGCCCTCATGGCTCAGAATAGGATATAGATCCTCAGGTAAGGATACCTCAAAAAGGCACAAGATGCCAGTGAAACTCTAAAAGACTCTCCCTCAGTTTATGTTTTCTCAAATTGGTCGTTCTAGGAATGTGCAAGCATACCTCTATCTCCTTCGCGTTTCCTGAGCATGAAAGCTAAGAAGAAATACTTGGCCGCTTTATTTCGGTCAGCCAACCTTACCTTGATGCAAGAATTAAAAAAAAGGCAATATATATTTTTTTATTTTGCCAATATAATCATGAATCCAACACTAGGTGATCACAATTCACAAGCTCAAGCTCACAGGATGACATTCCATTTTTAAATAAAGGCAATAAATGTCGCTATCAATTGTAATTCTTATGAAACCATTCAACTTGAAGGCCTAAGCTTAAAGGTAAGAAGCCCCAACATTAATAAACCTTTAAGATTTTCTCCATCACATTTAAGAGTTTCATATGTATTCTTAAATAAATCAAAGCAGACCTCACATGCCTCATGTGATTTTACAATAGACTTAACATATCCAATTTATCATTATTTTAATCAACATTAAAGGGATTCGAACGTGATACTGTTTTGGTCATTTTGGTACCATGTTAAGAAACTACTTGATTTAACAGTTTAAGTAAAGAGAGTCCAACATTAATATTTAACATCATGATGTATTTCCAAAATTTGGTTATCTACAAAGACAGTATAAATCAGGAAATGAATTGTCAAATTTTATATTCATTGATTCTTTGGAAAACATAATAGAGTATCAGCTACCAAAATAAGCAAGAAAAACAATAAATAAAATATATTGAAGACCGCTTGAAATTTCTTTCTAAATTTCTTTCTATTAAAGACCACTTGAAATTTTGTTTAAACTTAGTTACAGGCTTACAAACAGGTATAGAAGATGTGATTCAGTAAGACAAAAATTCTTAATATCCACAACTGCACTATATCTTAGCTTCAGTGGCAGCGCAACCCTCTGAATAAGAATGAAGAAATTATCTGTGCGCCTCAACATACCGTAGATGATAGCTAAATTTAGTAACCTAGCTATATTTCTCCAACATAACATTCTCTCTGCATCATGTACCGCCCAAGGGATTTCAAGCCAATGTTCTTAACCAACCAAGTAGTCTCAGGAGGGCAGCATCCAATATAGGGGACTTTTTCTCAAGCCCTGCATTGAGGGGAAAAAATATATTAATAAAGGACCCATTGAAATCAGAAAAGATATTTCAATTGATAATTATAATGGAAAATCAACAACTTTTATCATTTCTGCATCAAGAGTGGAGGCATTTTCTAAGTGGATGCCAGTTGCAAGATCTATCAAGAAAGTCAAAATTGGATATTGTTGACTATTTACACATCTGAAATTCTTTTACTTTTATTACTTGAATCAAACATCTTAAGATGATAAAAAGATTTAATATCAGTCAATGCAAAGTCCTAACAAGAGTGAAAAAGGTCTCCTACCAATGTCTGCCGCTACTCGATGAGCACACATCATTCCTGAGAAAGCAACAGCTATAACGCCTTGTCCTGGAAAGCAACTATCTCCAACACAATAAAGATTATCTATGCCCTGCAAATGTTGTTACTGTAAGGCCATGTCTACTCGGTAGGCTTAAAATGTTAGACACTACCTAATAACAGAACATGATATTATCTTACTGTTGTATTAAATGGCATTCCTAATAAGCCCTTGGGAGTACTGCGGGGCATTGGCCCATAGGTACCCTGATCGCGAGCCAGATACCGCCTATGCGTTTTCGGTGACCCCACCTGCAATGATCAGAAAAACTTGTAACTTGGCAAGCATAAAAGTTTATGAAACTAAAATGAGAACAAAATGAATAGTTCGTTAATCCTGGACCATTCCAACCTGAACAATGCCATTTTTTTACCAGCAAAGTGGAGGCATATGGCGGCTATAGTATTGACAAGCATGACTAGACGCCAGTTGACTGAGGGCAAGAATGGACTGTCCCACCCCAACCTGGCCCAGGCATTAGCACAAAATTGCATCTAAATAATTTGACTTTTTCATTCTTAATGGACCAGGTAATTTAGTGATTTTAGGGTTTTTCCTCTCACATCTTATCAGCCAACCACCGCAATCATTTTCACCCCCTCAATTCTCATTTCTTGCACTGTGGATAACAACCATTCAATTATGACTTTCTTATTTTTGTTTTTCAATAAGTCCAGCAGGCCACTGACAACAGCAAAGACAACTAAGGGATCAGAAGCGGGTGCTTGATCTGATTATCTATGGTATTTTCATTGCATATGAAAGAAATGCAGGCATGCTACATTTACCATGGTATAGCATCGACAACCTGATACACTACATGTAACAAATCTTTACTCAATTCTAGGCTTAAGAACTTAATGAGTCCCAATTCCCAACACAGTTACAAATTTGAAGAGATTCTTTCTGTTCAATTTTATTTTATTCAAGCAATAACATCTAATAAAAAGTAGTTCTTTCTTTGATACCAATGCACTTGGTTCTCCTACTTAAAACATCAAAGAAAAGTAAAAAAAAATTGCATGGTAAGTATATAATATGGAAAAGATAATCAACACTTTAATATACACAAATTCAATTGGTTGGGCAGCTCTGGGGCAGACTTTTAGGCAGACCTATGGAGCAACAATGGGGAAATTAGGTAGCAGACAGGGGTTGAGTCGAGATCCTCCCACTCCAAGTCTGTCTCATTTACATGTGCAGATAGAGAGTTTGTTTTAACTACAGATATGACAGAATTACAGACAACGGTTTCATAATAGGCAAAGGTCAACCATGACTACTCACAGAATCACTAATTTTAGCAAAGGAAAATTGACCACCAGCCAGCAAAAACCAAGTAAGATGTTACATAGTTTCAATTTTATGTAAACTTCACAAAATCCCAGAAACTGATATTTATCATTGGATTGACCAAATGGTTTGCAAAAGTTTAAACATTTGACTATTATGAATGTCTAACTCCAAAACCTGCACAAACTAAGAAAACTTAAAATATATTTTCCAGTTCTTTTGACTGAAGTTTAACATAGGGTCAATATCTAACCATTTACCATATTTGTTACATTATTGTATGGTATGAAGGTATGTGATTTTACCTCTTTGAAAACAATGGATTTCTTAAGGCCAGGAAATAGTTTTTTCTCCAATCTGGTGATTATTTCATCTGCCACAAGTTCCTTCTTTGCATCATAGTCTTTTACAGACAGATCCTACCACAATAACAAGCATGTAAGTTTCTTCATTTATAGTTTATGGAAAATAATGCTAACCCCAAATATACCTCTAAGTACAGGCAAAGAAAAAGAAGAAAATAGGGGATCAGCTGAAGTTTGATAATTTATTTGTGATACTGAACTACCTCCCAGTCTCCTATGGAAGACGTTGTAAATATGTGAAGAATATGGCGTGCCTCTGGAGCCAATGATGAATCAAGAACAGTTGGTATGCTTAAAAATACACTTCCATAAAGCTCCTCTAGTTTTGTCCAATCATCCTAAAAATAAGGAAGAAAATTAATGAACATACTAGACAAATTCTTCCTCAATAAATCCCTCAGAGCAGCTAAGCAAATAAAACTAGGAGAGGGGAAAAAAAAAAAAAACACAAAACAAAAGAAAACAAAAAACAAAAAACTCACAATACCTCAAGCAAAAAATGGTGACAATCTGTATCAGGTGGCAGAACCTCAGCTTTAACAGCCATGTGAATGGAAAGAAAAGATGGAGCCTTGACATAAGCTTTCTGAAAATTTTCTTCTTCTTTCGGAAGTTTTTCTCCTTTCAGTAGCTTCCCTACAGAACAAGATATTACAATTAACAGTTAACAGAACACAAGTCCTAGGTCAATTATAATCATAATCACTTTGCAGAAACCTACCAAACGTATCCCATCGAGTAGCATTGGATACTATAGTCTTGGCAAAAAACTCTCTTCCATCTGATAGCCTCACTCCTACCTAAAAAATTTAGATAAACTAGCATTAGCATCAAAATCATTAGCTGTCGCACACAAATTCTGTATTGTCTAACTTACAGCCTTTCCATGCTCAAGTATAACGCTAGTCACATTAGCCCTGTAGAGTATTTCACTGCCCTGATCAACAAGGCCTTTTGCTAAAGACTTCGCAATTCCACCAACACCACCAACAGGGTAGTTAATCCCTCCAAAATGCCTGTCACATAGAACCTGTTGCAAACTATATGTGAAATACAAGATATGAACAAACAAGAAATCATAAAAGCTGAGCAAACAACTTACCATGGCTGCATTAATCATTGGTGTCTGCAAAGCGTTAACAGTGCTCACTATAAAACACTACAGAAAAACCAAAGATTACACTCCCTCAAGATTGTAGAATAAGTCTCAATGGGAATCCAAAGTTCATAAGATAGAAGAATTTTTAATAAGATCAAGCGAATGACTTCATCACACCTCTGCATCTATGAAAGACAATAACTGGGGATCCTTTATGTACTTTCGAGCTATGTCTCCAGCATTTTGGGGCAGATAATATGCTGCAGAGGATAGCAACATCAGGTGACATTGGTCCAAGACCAACAGATCTTTGAATTTTGGTTATTAATATGGTTAACTAAAAGGATAATGAGAACACAAATGATCCAAGATTAGAAAGGACACAGCTCAAGATGGTCCAGCAACTAAACAACAGTAAGCATGAATCACATGAAATAAATAGACATGTGCAATGATCTTCCCAAGCGAGTTCTATGATCAAAATTAAAGAAGATGATCATCAACATTTGAAATACGTTCTCCTTTCCATATAGATTTTGTCATTTCATTCCATCTCAGACAATGGGCTGTCAGATAAATGAACCAGAATTTCTTAAGAAATAAATATCCCAATTAGTAGCAATTGGCAGGACCAAGTTTATAGCATAGGGACCATAATTGTATATGCTAGTAATCTTTTTCACATCCCAAACTAGAAAGACACAGCTTTGTAGCATCAAGACTTCTTTTTCCCGTTTTTTCTAGTACAAATTGATTCAGAAACTATAGATTTTTAGGGGATTTTAGGTGTTTTCCCTTTGTTTTTGACGACTTTCCTATCGCAAAACTTAAATACAATCAAGAATATATAACTTGAACTTTGTCTAGCTGTAACTTTATAACTAGTTAGAGGTAAGGACTACAATTTGACAAAATTAATGCATGTTACTCAAATAAAAATAATTACCAAGTGTCAAGCATTCAAGTGGCTTTTGAAAAAACTGTCCAAAAAGGTAGATTGGCTCTTCAAGTGACTTCAGCTCCAATGAGTTTAAGGCGTTAAAGATCTATCCAGTATGTACACAAGTTTGTAATGTAAGTACAAATCATAAATAAAGGCCAAAATGCCCACAGGATTTTACAGTAGCAGACCTTCCAGCATTCACCATAGAATTTAAGGATTCCTTCCTTTTCATCGGGAAATTTACTGGTGAGTTCTGCAATGAAATCACTGTATTCCTTATGTACTCGAATGGAAAGGTCATTGGGCAGATGGAAATGGACTGTAGTTGGGTCTGGTATCACCTCCATCTCACAACCAACTGCTGCCAGTGCTCGGGTTATCAAATTCAGATTGCCCTGACCACATTTGAGGCACACACCACCTTTATAAACATTGCAAATGCTAACAATACAGAGATTACCGAAAGGCAGGCAAAAACACATGTAAAAAATAACATCATCTCAGCAACCAAAAAGCATCAGAACCTAGCATAAAAGGCACTCCCTATCAATATGATTACATGCCCTGTTTCTTCCCAACTAATGTAACTTTTTCATTATTAGAAGGCAATATTTAGCTCTTTAGTTAACTAAGTTATCATATGTTCTTATAGATACTATACAGTCAATATATGAACCCATTGTCCTAGTTCACACCTCTTTGTCATCTTTCAACTAATCGATCAAGCATTCAACCCCACTTGAGACTCATCAAAGTCACTACATTTCAAAATTCCATTCAAAATTAATCAAATCATCTTATTCCTTACCCCCTAACAAATAATATACAACATAGATAACAAACAAAAGAGATTCAAGTGATAACAGAATACCGACCTTATCGCTGAACCCAAACATGACAGAGGATCCAACATCAAAAGTATACCCATCTCTTTCATAATACCCAGAGCTTCCACCAGGAATCACATATTTCTCCAACACCAAAACCCTAGCTCCCTTGACAGCCAACTGTGTAGCTGCAACCAAGCCACCAATACCTGACCCAATAACAATTGCATCATAGTAGGTAGTCTTTCCATTCACTCCATTTCCCTCCATCTCCACCACATTATCAACAGTTACCACTGCTTTTGACATCAAAACAACATCCCTAATCCCCCTATTTGCCTCATAACCCAATTCCACAGTTCCGAGCTTGCAACCATTATAATTTGATGTTTGGAGACTATCCCCACATAAAAGATTGCTTTTTCCATTTCTGGGACTAAATTTCCCCACCTGTGCAGCACAAATAAATCCTAATTTCCTGTTACTAAGCCTGTAACCACTGAAAGCTAAGGTTTTAGCATATTGAAAAGAGAAAAAGTTAAGGTTTTGGCTTCTGGGTCTGCAACTACGTGACATGTTCAAGGTTCTTTGAGTGTCAAAGGACTGAACTTTCTGAACTTTATGATCTAAAGCACTGAACCGCATGGAGCTCTGCTGACTTTGAACCTGAAAACAATTGTTGATGAGTGAAGAAGTGAAGCCCGATTCTGGTAGGGAGAGAGAGCAGGAGAGTAACATTTTGCTGGGCTACGAAGTTGGTGACAAGTGAACTAGTGGGAAATAGTTGGCTTTGGGTGCAGAAAGTTTTGTGATTGGATTCCAAACCATGATTCCAAGGATGTACGAGGTGAGACAAAGACAAAAGGTTAGCGGGAAGTGAAAGAAAATGCCATAAAAAGGTTTTGGTTTCTAACAGGGTAAACCGCTTGTTCGACTTTCGTTGGCTCTTGCTTCACGTGGCCGTGAGACTTGTTAGGCAAATTTTCACCGTCTGGCCCGTTCCCATCCGATATCTGGGATGGTAATTCGTGTCAAGATATAAAACACAGATCTGATACAAGTATTAAATATATTATTTATGTATTATAATTATATCATATTTAATTTATATAATTTATTTAATTATTTAATTATTTAATCTAATTATACATAATATATTATATTTTATATATTTATATCAATTAAAATTATTTTTAGAATATAAACTATTGTTCGTATAAAATATTATTAAAATCATTATAATTTATTATTTTATAAATTAATTTACTTTATAATATAAAATTTTTAGTTTTATAATATATATATTGTAAGTAGGTAACAGTTTATATCATTAAATGAGCTTATATGTTAAGTATAGACAAAATATGTTCAACTATTCATGTCATTAAACGGATTGGCGTGTTGAACACCTTCAACACGAATCCGACCTATTTATTAATCGTGTTTTGTGTTCGTGTCATAATCATATCGTATTCGTGTGTCATAACCAAATTGCCACCCTTACTAAAAACTATGAATGTCCTCTTTCTCGAATTTAACTATTTTTTATCCTTTTTATCAAATAAAAATATCCTTAAAATTATAAAAATAACAAAATTAGAAATCAAACCTAATTCACCTATGTCTTTGCATCTCCTCACCTCCGTTGCTGCTCACTTTGATCTAAAAAGAACTAAAATTGAGTTTTATCTACTTTTGTTCAAAATACAAACACCAAATTAATCAGATTGAGAGTGTTCTGATCCATGTCTCCATGGATAGTAGATACTGTGTGGTCACGACTTCTCATCTCAACTTGTATAGATCACACAGAGTGTTTCAAGTTTCCACTCTTCTTTCTCAACGTTGACATAAAACTGTTTGATACCCTCAAGGGTGATTTCATCACGCTTAACCAAGATCCTTACAGGCTTGTTCATAAACTTGCTTGTAATTTCCAGAGCTTCAGGTGGAATTGTTGAAGAGAAAACCTCAACCTAAACTTTAGTTGGAAGAAGATGGAAAATATCATAGATCTGTTGACCATAATACCAAAATTAGAAGGCAAAAATAATCAAACTGCAATGAGATTCTCAAGATGAATAACTAACGAAAGGCAGCCAATCAAAGTATATTATGCTAAACCTGGTCCTTGAAACCACGGAAAAGAATTTCATTAGCCTCATCCTGCACAAACATCCTAATGTAATCAGGATGAAGAGATTGCCTATGCAGCATATCAAAACAATAGCGTGAATTTTGAATGTTGTTGACAATTCCTGCACGAATGGGTCGTGCAAGTAGCACGACTGACTTGTACAAAAATAGTGATATTTTTATGCTATTTACAAATACTGCACAACCTGGTCAAGCAAGTTACATGAATTGGTCGTGCAAAATTCTAGATTTCACTTTTTTGTACAACTGGGTTGTGCAAAATCCCACAATTCAGGCAAAATTTCACAATTCATTTTTTAACACGAATGGGATGTGAACTAACACGACATAGTCGTGCAAAGTTAGTCAGCATTTTTATGTTGTCTCAATTATTGGACAACTCTAATCAGGATGAAGAACTGCCTACACAGCATATCAAAACAATAGAGTGAAATTTGAATGTTGTTGACAATTCCTACACGAATGGGTCATGCAAGTAACACGACTGGGTTGTGTAAAAAATGGTGATATTTTTATGTTGTTCACAAATACTACATAGCCTGGTCGTGCAAAATTCCATACTTCACTTTTTTGCACGACTGGGTTGTGCAAGTAGCATGACTGGATCGTGCAAAATCTCACAATTCATGCAAAATTTCACAATTCATTTTTTAACACGAATGGGTCGTGAACTAATGTGACATAGTCGTGCAAAACAATAGTGAGCATTTTAATGTTGTTCTCAATTACTGGACGACTTGGCAGTGCAAAAATTCCATAACTCATTTCTTTGCATGATGAAATTGCATTAAATTACCATGCAATTGTCATGCAATCCCTTGGTAGTTATATGTATCTGAAGTGAGGGAATGTATTCACAGGCTGTGGCTTTTGATATCTTGGTCATACAACTTATTATGGTTGCATCCATCTCGGAGATTGTGTGAAGTCTTTTCAAGGCAAAATAACTTTAGATTGACAATTATAGCCTAAGTTCTTGAATTGGTTCACAACTTTTGGTTGGTGGTTGTAGTTATTGACGCTTGTGTGCAGCTTTATTAAATTGTCAACATTCATTTTGGATGTCCTAAAGTGCATAAACATCAAACAAAGTATAGATGTCCCAGAATGGTAGGAAGATTAGCAGAATTCAGGTCAAATATTTTTCTATATGTAGATATGCTAATTATCCTAGTCTGGCAGCTATTGGGTTGAGCCTTTTACGCCTGGCGTGGATTTAGAAAGCTTTAAAAAGTTCTATAAAGTAGGCTATGAAGCTATTAGGAAATACACCTCAAGTGCATATGTGATCTTTTCAAATCAGTTGGGAGGTGATACGAAGGAGCTACTTCAATTTGCAAGGACCTTTAGTCATGTAGCCATTGATGTGCATTATTATAACCTCATCTTGAAGGGTTTTAATTGTATGACTGTACAACAGAACATTGACTTTGTCTATAACAAACAAGCTTCTAATCTTAGTGCTTTGAGCATATCACATGGCCTCTGACTTTTGTTGGTAAGTCAGTATTACCTTTTGTATGCAAAAAATTACCATTTAATGTTATGCAATTTGTTACAAGTAAGCACCATTAATTGGGTCACGATGTGATTAATATTACAGGGGAATGGACTTATGAATGGAAAGTGAAAAATGCATCAATGCAAGATTAATAGAGATTTGTAAAGGTTGAACTTGATGTTTTTGGGCATGCCACTTTTGGATGGGTATATTGGTCTTATAAGTGTAACTCTAATAACTGGACTCTTAGGTGGATGATTGAGAACAATTATATAAAGCTCTAGGGTCCTATTGTTGTCACATTTAAGGGTTGGATTTAGGAAATGACAACTATGTGCACCAATTTGAAAATGTCAAATTGTTAATTAGCAATTTATGCCTATTGAATTTTAGATAAAGCTAATGATGCTCTCTTTGTCAAACAATCAACTCATAAGCAATGCATAATTAAGTAAATGCAAGGACTTTCTTTACCCTTTGTCGAAATTAAATCAGAGCAAAATGACTTTTAATCTATAAATTCCAAAATTCTTTAGGAATTTTCTATACCCTTTAGCTTATTCCTTCTGAAGGGCTCGATCTGATTGTAAAAGACTTGAATTGTTTAATTTGGGTTAGTTCCCCAGGTATACAGTTTATAGTTGAACATGAAGTCGTTCCCCTTTTTATCTTTGATGCACTAAAGTATATATCAGAGTGTTTTACAATCAAATCGAGTTTATAGTTGAACATGAATCCAGTATAGATCAGAAGATGAGTTTTGGTATGAATAGGTCATGCAAAATTCCAGAGGATATTGCATAGGGCATTTTTGACACGAATGATTCGTGCAAAATTCCAGAAGGTATTTTTAAGCATGAATGGGTCGTGAATAACATGATGTAATCGTGCAAAATAATAGTGACAATTTTTTATGTTGTTCATAATTACTACATGACGCACGACATAGGCATGCAAAATTCCAAAAGTCATTTTTGTTCCAAATGGGTCGTGAACTAACACGACATAATGATCGTTTTTATGTTGTTATCAACATATCGTCACATACGTCAAATATAGTTCTGATAAACATAAACAATTTTTAATAAGCAATACAATAGTCATAATTTTTATTTTTGATGCAAAGTCACATTTTTGATGCTGTTGATTTTGAAAATCTCTTCAATCCCTTCTCTTCCTCCTTTAATTTTCTTGAGCAATACCACTTTCTCTGCTTCCAAACATTAATTTACAAGCAAACAAACAAGAACAATATACCCATTCTTTTTGCATGAAAAAGGGGTTACAATCGTAATAGAAAGCAAGTCAAATTTCTCATCATTCACAATAAAGTCAAAAGGTTGTCAAATTGTCAACGATCAAATTTTAGGAACAATAAGATTCACATTTCAACTGTGTTACATTTTCTTCAAAGTGGGATTGGTCAAAAACTTGTCTTCATACATTTCAATAAGTTGTGCAATATAGAAATAAGAAACGAATATGCTCTAACAGAAGCTAGAAAGACTTTGTCTGTAGCCAGAAACTTTCTGTTTTTCCACTAGTGCAAGATCCAATATATATTCTATCAATTTTTACATCTTTGCATTCTCTAACTAAAGCATGATTATCTGGGGAATAGGGCTGTAACAGAACACAGATAACTTATGGCAATAGAAGAAAAGGGAAGAAGAGAGATAGAGTTATTTAAGTATAAGAATGAAATAATTAAGTTCCTACCATTGCGACTACAAACTTATATAGTTTTTCATCATATTGTTTATTTTTGATGTCTTGGAGCAATCTCGTAATCTCATAGATTGGATCTGCCCATTTAAATGCCTCATTCCTCACATTTGCTTTTGTAGTCTTCGCTATTGCTTTCCTTGAATCAGCAACAATGAACGATATATAAAGCTTATCCCATCCATTTTTTTGGAATCTAATTCGTACAAAAAGAAAAAAAATGTATGTAGTTATTGTAAAAATTACAATAACCAACCAGGCACATGGGCAAAATACTATCAAAATATGTGTGCATAAAAGGTGACACAAAATCTACTTTGAAACAAATGTGAGAATTCTGCTACAGTAGTCACAATTTGTACACAGACAGGGAACACTAATCATAAAAAATTACATAAAGTAACATAATCATGCAAAATTAAGCACCAAAAATGAGAAAATAATGAAAAAACAAGCTGACCCACAATGTAAAATTTTAAAATTCAGATGTTATATACTTAGATCCTCATCTTACACCACCAAATATCTAGTTTTATGATTGCTCAAAAGATGCATGCATCAACACAAATCATATGGTATAAAAACTTATCTAAATTCAACTAAATTAGTTATACACAGTTTGGCTTCACCATCTCTCCAATAACAAACACAAGATCCAACCAATTAGCCTCTATTTTCTCGGTAAACAAGCAGAAAGTAATGCAAGAAGAAATCAATAAGATCTCATACCTTGGCAAAGACTTTGCAATAATGCAAAAGCAAGAGAGAATTCAAAATGCCCAGTTGAAAGCTCATCGATCGAGATCCTGAACAACAATGAGAACACTTTGAAATTCAACAATGTAAATTTATTGTTGAAGAGACATACAGTTGTAAGGCTACTTTTTCCAGGGAGTTGGAACAAAAAGGTGTGCTTGGCTTGCATTTATAAGCCTAAAAGGACAACTATGTCTTTTTATATGAGAAAAGGGTTACATGTAGATAAAATTGAAATCGGGGTTATATTTAGAAAGTCAACTCTAAAAGGGGACATTTAAAAAAAATATCCCGACTTGTTAAAAGTGTCATTAGCACTAGAAAGAGTGATAATCACTTACTTCCACATTTGACTTCTCATTGGATTTTGATTCACTATCTTGCTAAAAATAACTTTAAACTTTTGCTATTTTTAAAAAAATTACTTTATTTTGATTTTTCATTCTTTTTCATTCTATTTTTTTAATAACCTACAAACTTCTTTGTATAATCATGTAAGTACTTTTCACTTTCATTGTTTAAAAATGATTAACAAATATAAAAAGACATTGACAATAAAATTCTACCATTTATACTTAATTTAATACACACACACACACATATATGGTTATATTTCAAATCCTCTCTTTATTTTTTGTTATTGTCCATGTCATCTTCCAGCTCAGCTAACTGATGGTTGACCCCCTTTGGCCCATTTGATTGGACCACTTCTATCTGAATCCATTCAGATTTAAGAGGTTTACAAAATTTTAAATGTTTGTTTTCCCATCTAATCACTTATTTTTAGATGAAATTGTCTAAATATAAAAAGTGAAAATTTATCAGTTTTCTTCTTCAAAATATCTGAAAAGTTTGAAATATCTACACTGCCATCTTGTGATAATTTTTTATTTCCCATACATCCTTTATATTCAATCAATAAAAATTATGTAATTAATTAAAAATATATAATTTTAAAAATAAGGAATATAATAAAATTGAATATTTTATTTTATTTATAATAAATTCTGTAAATTAGCTAAAGAAGTCACCAACGTTTGTCGTTACTGTTGGCCGACCGTCGTCGAAGTTGCACGTCCGATGACACCGCTGGTATCACCATGACCGCCTCTGCTCTCTTTATAAGTTTGTAGGATTGCTTTTACAAGAAAAAACATCATTTGTCCGTTAAAGCCCGATAAACATCCAGCCACCGAATGTTTATGGACATTTTATAGTGAAACGCCATCATTTCGTCAAGAACCAACTCGACCGCCTTATAGATCAGTCAAATCTGATCATGATAGTGTATTCGATGTCGAAAATGCATGAAACCAATGGCGGATGACGACAAACGACAGTGGAGGAAATGGCGGTTTCGGCGACCCAATTTTCAAAATCTTTTATTTTTGTTTTAAATAAAATATTTAAGTAATATAATATTACCTATCGGCATTTGAAATTCAAATTTTAATTTAAAAATTAAATTATTTTTATATATGATATAAAATATATAAAAAGAATAATTACAATAATTTAATTTTTTTAATAAATATGTATTTGAATTTTTAAAATTTGACTTGTTTTACATGCACTAGTTAATGAAATTAAAATAAATAAAAATTTAATGTAATAAGTTATTTAAGAAATAATTAAAGCATAAAATTACTGATAATGTTGACTTATATCAAACAAAATATAAATATATTGATTTTAATACTAGGTAAGCCTATTAATTTATTACTATATTGATGTTTCAATTTAATTTTGTAAACTATTTAATTTTATAGTAGACAACATATTTAAAGCGGTATGTTTTAATTGGGCTAATCACATAGATCTCCCTTTGGTTTTAACTTAATTTCATCAATATTCACTATTTACTACTTTTCATCATTGCCTATCCCCGACGTTATGAAAACTTATCACGGACCACCCTTTTGTTACTTTTGCTGTTAAATATTATAATAAGTTAAATATTAAAGGTTATAATGGTCACTGCCATTGATATATAAAATAAACAAGAGTTTTACAAATGATAGGATTCAAACTTATGCCCATGACTACAAAATTATTTAACCTTACTCTACCACCACGATAAAGACATCTTTTGACTTCAAACTAATAAAAAATATATATTTAACCTAAATCTAAACTGAAACAACTGACTCCTCCTTCTCTTTCTGAACTTCACATGTTACGGGAGCATACTGCAAACTTTTCGTCATCATCAACAATCAAAAAAGACATCACCAACTCAACAAAATTTCCCCACTTATTCATCATCATCACCATCCCAACAAATAAACCATAATCTCAACTCCAAAACCCATTAGAAATCCGACATACAACCATAGACAACAACCCAAAAAAGCAAAGGAAGAACAAAGGGAGAGGAGGAAGCGGAGAATCAGGGATGATTGGTTAAAGGAGGAGTGAGGTAGTGGCGGTGGAAAGGGAGAGGAGAAATAATGGTGTTTGCATTGGAGAGGGAAGTTAGAGAGAGGATAGAGAAGTGAGGCAATGACACATTCTCCTCCGCTACTCTCTCTTCTTCCTCTTTCTCCTTGAAAGGCGATGTCTCCACTTCCTCATGGTCGTGGTGTGCAACTGGATGTGTGCAAACTATTGGAGCACGACTTGTATGCACTGGCGGTGGGTTTGCAGAAAACAGAGGGGGAAGAAAGGGAGAGGAAAAAGAAAAAGGAAAAAAAATTTGATTTACTGAAAATTGTTTCTTATGCAAGAAATCGATTTAATTTATGTATATTTTTGTTATCATTTTTAAACAATTTTGTAATTTGATTGTATCAAAAATTCAAAAATTATAATTTTTTAGAATTTTGCTAAGTACTTTGTAAAATTTTGAATATATTTTGTGGATATTTTATTGGGTAATTTTCAATTATTTGAAACTCAATTGTATATTAGAAATACCTTGATATTATGAAAAATGAATATTATGAAAAATAAAATAAGTACTTTTCATATATTTGAATAATCTGAAAATTTTCAATTAAACAAAATTAGCATGTTCTTTGAGCAACTAAATACAATAATCCGATTTCAATAGAAATTAAGCACATGATTCCTACGGGTAACCCAATAAATCGATGAATTGACTACGATGTCATATCAACACAGCATCCATCAAAAATTGTTAATACTGCGGAAAGCCTAACCCTACAACCAGTACAAGCAATTGTAAAACGCACCTAACGAATTCATGAATATCTTACAATAAGCACCCGAAAAATTGGCGTGCTAAAATTGTCATATACGTTATTCCTATAGAGGCGTTGTAGGATGCAGGAGGTTTAATTATTTTCTTTTATTATTTTTCATTGGGCAGGGCTCTGCAGTGAGGACAGCTCAACAAGCGAACATATAGGGGATATAATCAGAAAGGAGGGACAAGTCCCCCTTATAGTGGTCATGCCCCTGATGGAGGACGATGGACTAATCTGTACCAACATGTTCCAATAGGCGATCAAGTAAAGGATGTCCACAGACAGGAGGAGTTAGAGAACAAATTATTGAGGATGGAAGAGAAGTTGCAGGCATAGTGTTCCGCCCATGCCCAAAGCGTTATAGAGATTTGTGCCACGACGATGGAAGAAATTAGGAAAATGGGTGCATCGCGGTCTGGAAAAATAAAGCCAGTCCAAAGATACTGTAATCCATGAATACGAGGACTGATAATTAGGTACGAATTTGCTTGCCACGCTTATCACTGGGCAAGCAGTGCAACGACAACAATGTGAACTTCTTCCAACATCAAGAGAAACACGAAAAGCATTATGACGTGGGATAGAGACTGATAGGGATTTCAATAGTCCACTGAAATGGAATTACGTCCAACCGTAATAACTACATGTCAATATTTATTCTAATTGGCTAAGATATTCTTATTGTGGTGTAAGTTATAGCACGAAGTGCCGGTCATGAGGCTATCAGTGAACAAACATGACTTGCAATGCCACGATAATTTTCATGGTGAGTATTTTTAATTCCAAATAATAGAGTGGTAGGTGCTATGGCCATTCGCGTTCTCGAGGGAATTGACATGTTGAGTGCCCGGTGTCTTAGCATTCAAAGGAGGAATATTAGATACAAAGCGACAAGATGATTGAAGAAATTTCATATATTTCGACAATTGAGTGAATAGCGGGGGCGAATGTAACAGTATTTAACGTGTAAAAGTTGAACACCATAGGCAAAACAATCTGTAATAACAAATTGAACATAACCCATATGGATACCCAACGTTATTGCTTCTTAAGGTGTAGTTTCCAATTGTGGTCGTAAACGTTTAAGGGTTGAGTAAAAATATAGGGAAAATTGAAAAAATAGACACTATTAGGAGACTTAAGTGAAACATAGACACATTCTCAAAATTTTCATGTCATAGACACTTTTCTTAAAAAAAGACTAAAATGCCCTTAATAATTCAATTTAGAAAAGAAAGAAGAAAGAAAGGGGAGAAAAGGAAAGAACCATCGTCACTCCTTCCTTTCTACCCTATCCGAAACACGGTTCAACAACTTTGTTTCATTTCATCTCATTGTTTCATTTCTTTCATTTTATCTTATTCTATGTTTTTAGGGCTAAATGAAGTGTTATTAGGTTGATTTTTGACTTTCAACAAATTTATAGGTTTTTTATGGAGATTCAGTTGGGCCCAAGAGGCAATTTGAAAAATTTCTTCAAGAGTACCAAAGCTACCTGGTAAAGCAATAAAGGTGTTTGAATTGATAAGTATATGTGCCATGCGTTCATGCATAGAGGAGACCTATAACTCCTTCCCAATCGTTTTTTCAACGATGCTTTCTATAACCAAAGCTTTAGGAATAACTCCTAAAACTTGACTATCTCCTACATGTGCAGCTGTTGACACATAACCTATTAACTCGAGGCTACCTCCCCCATAAACCACATGAATCTTTCTTTCAGCCAGTAGTCTACCAAGATAATTTACTACTTCTACAAACTCCTCACTATTACCCGGTCAAGATCCACAGAATACACATATCCTTTGGATTCGAAGTTTTGAAGTTCCCTCCATGTCTATGCAACTCTCTAACTATGTGTGAAGAAGAGAACAAGAGATGTGGTATTTATGGAGGACAAAAAGGTATGCTAATGATGACATCTAAATAGGCAGCTCGGTTGCTTGTTGAAAAATTTGATAATAATGCATACAAATTCAAAAAAAAATGATGAAATAAGACGCCATAAGTCAGACAAAAGATATAAATTCAAAAAGGACAGTTATAAGTATTAAAATTCAAAAATGTGGCACGCATGCATATGTACAGGTAGTTGTGACTATGGCTCACATCTTCCTCTGGTTTTACGTCCAGAAACGGCTTAAACACCTTCTATGAGTTGGGGATATGCTTCCCATCCAATTTTCTTATAAACTGACAAACATGGTCGTTTTGAGTCAGATTTTCAAGACTATAGCGTTCATGCTCATCTCGGAATTGTGTCCACAATTTAAAAATTTCATGCTGCACAAGTCCATAAGAATGCGTCTCAAGAGTCATTCGGATATCATCCAAAGACTCCCTACTCAGTCCATTCTTGATGAACTGTAGTTTATCCTCTCGATTATTAGACAAATATCCCAAGGAGCGGCAACGCTGGTTACAAGTCCATCTTTCATATTTGTGACAAACTTGTAACCTTTTCGCTCTTCGCTTTTTGGCTTAAGAACTTTTTTCCAAACCTGACATGTAAGGAACAAGATTATCTGAAAATTCACAAGAAAATCGAACCTTGGCTTCAATTAACCATCTTATATCAGCAGGCATACCCTTACACATCAACATCCTTAGTCTTTCTACGTGAGCTTTGTAAATTTTAAGCAAATCATTTTGAGGAAGAGAGGAAAAATGTTTGTGCAATTTTGAGAGAATGGTATCCATGTGAAGAAAATGAGAGAGAAGAAAAGAAAATGGATGCAAGGTGAGCAACAGTTTTTAGGGAATTGAAAAACCAACTTTAAAAGTCACGGAGTACCGTATCCGCCACTTTACCAGGAAACAAAATGCAAACACACAAATAAAATAAAAGCACATAAAATAAAATAAGAACAAACTAGAAATGATAGCAAAAATCAAGAATAAAAATAAAAATATGGCACAAACGGATAAAATTTGATTAGTTGTGCAAAAAAAAAACAAAAGAGGAATCTCTTCAAAAGTACTTTACCACGGTAAAAAATATGCCATTGAGGTGGTACCTCTCTTTGTCCTTTATTTGTGAGAATGGAAGAGCTTACCACTAGTTGAGTTTGTTTGTCCTTGAGGCATGCATTTTTGAGTGTGGATGTTTCTTCCTACCTTTTTTCAAAACATGACTCCCAACTCTTAATATCCTTCACTTGTACAAAATCAAGCAATGAAAATTCTTTAAAAGCAATAGGCACTAGTTGCATACTTGGTTCAAATGAACTAGTTAACCTGATTTCTGAAGGACTTCAAAAATTCTCATTTTGGATACAGTCTTCCACGTTAGTTTTAATCTTATTAGCTTCCTCACATTCATCATGCTTGAAAAATTCATTATTGTCAAAATTTTGGTTGAGTTCCTTTGCATGATGACATGAGGGCATAAGTGAGGATTCGGTCTTTTCCTTGTTAGGTGTAGGTTAAGTAACCTCTTCCTTACCCTTTGAGATTGATTCATCATCTTTCTTATAAGGGTTAAGAATATGTTCTTTGTCAACCTTACCATAACGAAAAGTACTTACCGAATCTCCGTCTAGATGTTGGCCACTTGGATTACTCACATGTGGATTGATAGAGTTTGGCTCTAGTTGAGATGGAAACTTACCTTTCTCATGAGCACTAAGTGCAAATGCAAGTTTTTCAAGAGCATCGTTCAAGTTCGCCATAGTCTGAGCAGTTTGACTATTAAAAGCCTCTTGCTTTGCAATGAATGAATTCAATGTTTCTTCAAGATCCTCATAAGATGTATGATCATGAGATTTTTGAAAGTTTTGATATGATTGAAAGGGAGTTTGGTAAGATTGTGCATTGTTGTTATTCCTCCAATCAAAATTCAAGTGATTTTTCCATCCAAAATTATAGTTTTGTGAGCAAGGACAAGGATTTGACCTTTGAAAAGTGTTTAAAACATTGGTTTGTTCATGAAGACTTTTCATAAAGGTGGGCATAATTGGGCAATCATCCATAGGATGATGATCACTGGAATTACAAGTGTGACAGATAATTTCTTGTATAGACCACATTTCTAAGTCCTCGACTTTTCTAGCTAAGGATGTAAATTTAGCATGAAGATCATGATTCTCTCCCTAAAGTTATATATGCCTCTACTAGATGTTCTTGGTACCTCATAGGTGCCAACATTATTCCAATTTTGGGCATTTTTCGCTAGTAAGTCTTGGAAATCCATGGCTTTATAAGGTTCTTTATTTTTAAATTGTCCATTACACATTAATTCTACCATTTGCCTAGCTTGATGTGTAAGACCTTCATAGAAAATCAAAACTAGTCTCCATGTTTCCAAACCATGGTGAGGACAAATATTAAACAATGCTTTATACCTATCCCAACATTGGTGAAAGGTCTCTCTTTGTTTTTGAGTGAAAGTGATGATTTACCTTTTGAGAGAATTTGTTCTATAGGGAGGAAAGAATTTTTTAAGAAATTGTTTTTGCATTTCATCCCATGAGCTAATGGATCATAACCTAAGATTTTGTAGCCATGTTTTAGCTTTATCTTTTAAAAAAAAAGGAAAAAGCTTTAATTTAAAGATGTTTATGCTACAATTTAGGTCACTATATGTCTTGCAAAACTCTTTAAATTCTCTCAAGTGCAAAAATGGGTTTTCAACATCTAGGTCATGAAAGTGAGGCAAGAATTGAATGAAATTTGATTCATGGCTGAAATATTTTGCATCACAAGGGAAGACTATGCATGATTGTGCACAAGTTCTTCTAAGATTTATGGAGTCCATTTATATTCTTAGTTGGGTTTGAGCATGTTTTTTAAGAAGATGAGTAACTCCTAACAATTCTACCAACTAATGTAAAAAGAAGGAAAAGATGAACAGGTGCAAGAAAAATAAAAATAAAAAAGAGAAAAAAAATACTTATAATTTTGTACGCCAAATTTTACCTTACCCGGCAACGGCGTCAAAAACTTGACACATCCGAAAAAAGATTGTCTCCCAAGTATAGGAGTGTCGAAGTAATAAACCCGGTGAGACTGGGGTCGATCCATGAGGAAGAAGATTTTAGCGCTACAAATTATAAACTAAGCAAATATGATATGAATGATTCAAAGATATGACAAGATAATATCAACAATATATGAGAATAATTAAAATAGGCAAGTAAAAGAAATCAACACAATAATAATGAAAGCTAAGGTTAGGGGATCCGCCTTTGATATTTCAAATAAGGATAAACAACCCGTTTTAGTTATATGAATATATTTGCTTCGTTACAAATATTTATACCACTTCTTGTAAATGGGTTCAAGCATCCAATGTGCCAATCTCCATATGTCGACAACAAATCAAGGTTCCTAACTAGATTCGTGTCGGTAAGGAAGAACCATTCGACATCTAGAATAGATCCAAGCATTTGATGGGCCAAGGATTGTCTACAATGGATCAAGACCTCCACTTTACGAGTGGTGTCAAGATTGATTAAGAAAATAAATATAAATCATATAAAATAAACAACATAAGATTATAATTATTAAGTCCATATCAAGGGTTAGAGAATCCTTATTCTCATATCAAGGGTTTCACCCTTTCACCTTAGCAAGAGACAAATTAGAAAGACATTATAAGAGAAAGAAAACAAATTGCAAGAAAAAGAAGATTTATTAATAGCATAAACACACAACAGAGAAAAACACAATGCAAGATCCCAGCCAAGGCCAAGATGCCCTAATGGGTCACACGGCACCTCTATTTATAGATACATTCAGGGGCAAATTTGTCAAATTACAAAGGAATAATTGTCAAATATTAGATGCTAACTTTGACAATTAAGGAAATTAGGTGAACCGACTTTGACCACCGATTTTGACATTGAATTATTGAGAATTTTAATCATATGTCTTCATGAAAGTCGTAGATATTTCTCTCAGCTTTCTAGAACAGCTTGATTCATATAATTTGGATACGTATCTTGAGATATATGGTCAAAATACTGAGGCATGGTTAGGCTGGGCTGAAACTGAAGATAGATTCACTTCAAGCCCATTTTTGGTCCACTAAAAGCCCGAATTTGATGAATCTTGTGAAATACAATCTTGTAAATAATTTAATCAGATTTTCAAAACATTAAGATTTGCACCATTCTGATCTATAAATAGAGAGTTATGCCCATACTACCAAACCTATAACAGAACCAAAATTAAGAGAAAGTTAATTCTAAAGATACAAAGACTACAAATATGCTTAAGTTAAGGAATTTAGGGCATGTTTGATGCACTGTATAACATTGTATAGGATAGCATAAATTTACTTAGATTGGATTGGATTGAATAGTGTAGGATAAGATTAGATAAAATATAATGCTATACTATGTTTGATAGAATATTGTTGTATTAGATAAAACCCAAAAAAATTATATGTGAAACATTTAATTTAAATATAAAATAAATTTAAATAATAATTAAAATTATTTTTAAAATAAAAATTTAATTATTAAATTTTTTATTTATTTAAATAATTATTTTTTATTTAATTAAATAATTAATTTTTATTTAAATATTTAATAAACTATTTATTAAATATATAAATATATAAATATTTAATTTATATAATTTTTTTTTGTATTTATTAGTGAAAATTGAGACAAAATAAGCTTATACGGTGTAATACCATGGGTAGGCTTGGTATAAAAACGCTTAACTTTTATGCAAACAGTATCGCTATAGTACCCGCTACAGTGTCGCTACAGTGCCCGCGTTATACTATACAGTCCCGTACCAAACGCAGTATAATTTCTTAATGTTATACAATGCAACGCATCAAACACGCCCTTAATGATACTATTAATGCTATGATGAATTAAGCTCTTATTAAGCATACATATTTAAGTGTTCATCATTTGGCTTCTGTGTACGAGGTGCATTTTCTAAGATCACACTATAGGGTCAAAAAAGGAGATTACACATTAGCAAGAGGATTGAGAAAAGTTGCTGTTAACACTTCCAAGGCAATGGATCACATGGAGGCAATGACTAATAGGTATGAGAATGTCGGGTTCACGAGGAAGGATCTTCAAAATAAGATGGACGAAGAATGAAAGGAAATAACTATAGATGGGGAGGCAGAAACCTTGTTGAATTATGTGTCTGTGAAGCAGGATGTCAATCAGGGTCTATTCTTTGAGTACAGAGTGGATGCAGGAAATGTTATGGGAGACTTGTTTTGGAGTGATAGTGGATCTCAGGGGGATTATCGAGTGCTCGGTGATGTGGTTAGGTTTGATGCTATCGACAAAATAAATAAATAAAACTGTCCACTGTTATTATTTGTTGGGGTAAACCACCATGGGAAGACCACTCTATTCGACGTTGGATGCTCTCATAAGAGACAGTGGAGTCATACACGTCGTTGCTAAACCAATTGTTGAAGGCAATGAGGAATAAATAGCCAAGAGTGGTTATTACTAACGGGGACAAATCAATGAGGAGTGCAATTGAAACAGTAATACCCATGGCAAAGCACTGACTTTGTTGTTGGCATTTGGGGAGGAATGCACGGAAACACGCAGGGGATATCATATTTCGGGGGAAGCTAGCTAAACTTATGGCAGAGAACATTACAGTTAATGAATTTAAACTAAAATGGGAAAGGTTGATATAGAAGCGAGGTCTAGAAGACAACATATGGACAAAGAAATTGTACGAGTGTAGAAAGTTATGGGCTGAGGCACACATGCGCAGACAATTCTTTGCTGGGCAATGTAGTACGCAAAGGTATGAGAGCACAAATGCTTTCATCAACCAATACCTAAAGGCAAAGTTATCATTTGTAGACATGTACATGCAAGTGGAGAGGGCAATAGACAGAATGTGAAATATAGAGACAGAAGATGATTTTAATAGTCAATATTGTGACCCGGTGTTGGTTACTCATCTACAATAATATAAGGAGCAAGCAAGAAAAGAATACACAAAGGATGTTTTCTCTATAGTATATGCTAAGATAGGTGCTGAGGGTAATCTAATATTGCATGATAGAGCTGCACATGTTGGGGGGATGATGTACGAGATCACCAAATTTTAAGATCGGACTGAGAGGTGGACTATTGTGTACCACCAGATCAACAACCAAATGGAATGCTCCTGCAAATTATTCGAGAGCACAGGCATCCCATGTAAACACATATTTAGTGTAATGAAGGTCGAACATATAGAAGCGACTCTGCTGTGTATGATTCTGGTGATGTGGAAAAAAATGTCGAAGTTAAAATCCTTTTAGCCATGTAGAAACATGAATCATTCATGGATGGAAACGAAAATGGCTAAGGTAGGAGCATTGGCAAATTTTAGTAAAAATATGTAGGAATTTGCTACCCAAACCGATGCTAGTTACAAGGAGGTAGTGGCATGTATACATAATATGACCATGAGGGCAAAACAACTAATGGATATGGAAGGGAACAGGGACGTATCCAAGGAAAGAGAAAGGAAGACTACAAAGATAGTCAAGAACCCACCCGTTGTGAAAAGGAAGGGCCTGTAGGTAGCAGGACATATAGCAAAGGCAAAAAGGCCTTAACCGTGTAGGAGATGTAGGCATGTCGGCCATATAAAGACTAATTGGAAGGCATGAGTTATGTCCAGTGCAAGGCAAAAGCGGACAAAAACGAAAGAATATGAACAACATGATGGGGAAGATGAGATAGGATCTGAAAATATTATTGACCACTTATGGACACATAACATGGGAGACCATAGTTGTTTTGTTGACTTCAAAGGATTCGTCACAACATAGGCAATGATATAGATCTGGATGCCAGGGATGATGGTTACATAGATGGTGATCAATAGGTTGGCGAACTTGCAGCTTTTGTTGTAGTAAACTAAAACCTGAAAAATATGTAAACGCATGTAAGGGGCGGAAAGCATGTCGTAACAGTCATAGTTTGTAAGAAAAAACAATTACGAAAGAATGCCCGAATAAAATGTATTGTCGTTATGACGTGGTCGTGGTCTTTGTGCGATGCAAGAGAAAAAATGTGGTTGTTCTCTATATTCTAACTATATAAAATAATTGGGCTAATCACACAAACCCCTCTTGGTTTTGACTTAATTTCGTCCATATTCACTATTTGTCATTTTTCATCAAGTATACCCTTGACTTTTTCGAAATTCATCATAGAGACCTCTTCCGTCCATTAAGTACTTATAATTATATTGAGTATTGAGGGGCATAACAATCATTTAATGCTTCTACGTGGTACGCTCACCACCAAGCTACAACATATTTATGTATAGAGTTAACAACAAGGGAAGCTATAATTGATTAAAATTAATTATACATTTTAATTAATTTATTAAAATAAATTTATTAATAAGAATTAATAAATATATTAAAATAAATATCAAACAGAAATAAATAATAAATTTTGATTAAAATAGAAGTTAAAGTAAAATAAATTAGTAAATTTATATTAAAAATTAAACAAAAATAAATTGATAAATTTATGATTCCTCTGATTGAATTTATAATTGATTAAAATTAATTATAAGTTTTAATCAATTTTTTAAAATAAATTAATAAATTTATCAGTAAGAATTAATAACGTATAGTAAAAATAAAAATAGATTAAAATAAATATTTAACAAACATAAATTAATAAAATAAATTTATGGTTCCTCTACTCACCATAAATGAGATGTGAGATGCGCATGTTTGATTATTACAATAAGAAGCTCTATTATTTAAATATATTTTTGTTCCTTTAACCATAAAAAAGTTGTTTGGTCTAGTGGTTTGGAAGTCTTTATGATAGCTTGGAGTCTTGGGTTCGAGTCCTTCAATTGCATTTCTTTCAACTAATTTCCAACAACAAAAATTTCATATCAGATGGAATATGCAGTTAGGGTAACTCATATTGGATATTAACCCTAAACTAATCACATAAATTTCTGTTGTATGATTTTTCGGATTATAGGAAACTTGTTGTGTATGAAGGAGTCAGAACCTTAGCAAAATAATTTTGACTCTGTTAGAACAGGAGTAATAGATAGAAAAATTATTTAAATGCACGCCGGGTACAATGTTTTACTCAAAGCTATCCATATGTATGATTGAAGACATTAAAATCCTTATGGGTTTTTCTATTTTTATTTTCATCAACTATACCAATTGACCCTCATGACGATCAGTACTAACTATGTGCTTCATGTATCATAGGTAGAGGATCAAAAGTGGTGTTTTTGATAATGTCTTGTGGTAGGTGGTGTACATGGATGCTACGCATTTTTTTATAGTTGGTATCAAATGTGTAACTGCTTCACATCAACTGTCCAGTTCATTATATTTGTCAGAATATAGATGACTATGCGAAGGTTATTCAATCACTTTTGGGTCTCTACATGTTGTTGTACAAATGAGCAATAGATAGGCCAATACTATTTATTAGTACTAAATAATTGGAAGCATTGGGCATCGGAGTATTGACATTTCAATTGGGGTATGGAATTGCGTGGGCATTGGAATACAAAGTTGACATAATAGCAAATATTTGTTTGAAAGGTTTCTGTAGAATTAAACTTACATGATCATAGCATTGATTGCAAATGTCATGTATCCACAGGTGGTTGTTGTAATGGTGTTGTGGTGTTTCCTTTCATATGCATCATCGAAGTCCACTATGGCTGAGATTGCGGATGCATTTTAATGTTGTATAATAAACTTTACAAGGGGTCTTTGCTCATATCAATGTTATCAGCATTCATATAACAAAATGTAACGTAACAGTTTAAATATAACTACCAACAACTTGACCAAGTATGGACCAATTGTGGTAATGTATAGAATGAGCATGTCACGCCCGGACATCTCTTATTTAGAGATTTTAGGGTGTGATTGAATAAGAATTTATAAAATTTACGTCATCCATATCTCATAAATTTTTTTTTATATAAATACATCACAAGAATTCATTACAACTTATGACTATTTGTTCAAAATTAATTTTACATACACTGGTGACAAAATCAATACAGCAGCTGATAGTCACCAACCAAGATCTCCCATGACATATTGGGAGAATCAAGACAGTCCCCAAGAATTATATGCATACTGACTCCAAACTCGCTAAGAAAGCTCTGGAACATCTCTAGGATGAGCATCCTTCTGTGTACCTGTGAAGGGAGGGGGTGAGCCTAAAGCCCAGTAGGAAAGTTCTAACATTATACGAAATTATTCACATTCCGCAAACATTCAATCACAGGAGTAGGCATCCAATACTAATATATCAAACTGTTATGTTCGTTCACATGAAATTTCTGTTCGTGTTCCCCTTGGATCCGTGTACAAAACGGCACATCCAAGGTCCAACACATCATATCAAAATATTCGTGTTCCCCTTAGGTCCGTATACAGAACGGTCCACCCAAGGTCCAACACCTCATATCATTATATCCGTGTTCCCCTTAGGTCTGTATACAAAACGGTCCACCCAAGGTCCAACATATCACATCATCATATCCGTGTTCCCCTTGGGTCCGTATACAGAATGGTCCACCCAAGGTCCAACACATCACATCATCATTTTATCAGCATTCTCCTTAGATCCGTATACAAAACGGCCCATCCAAGGTCCAATGCATACATTAATAGCCTTTCAATATCATGACTATGATAAATCTTAAGAAAATATGATTTTTATGCAAAATCCAGGACTTTTTGGAAAGTATACAGTCAATTTGGGGTGGTTCTGAAATTTTTCTCGACACTCGACACTGTTCACTCGACACTGTTTCTCGATACTGTTCACTCAAATACTGTTCACACGACACTGTTTCTAGACACTGTTCACACGACACTGTTTCTCGACATTATTCACTCGAACACTGTTCACACGACACTGTTTCTTGATACTGTTCACACGACACTGTTCACTCGAACACTCGATAATGTTCACTCGAACACTGTTCGCTCGAACGCTCGAACACTGTTCACTGTCGAGCGAAACACTAGAATCGAATTCCAGAATTGGTTCAAAACGTCCCATTTCCAGAATTCAACTCCCAACTTAAAAAGTTCACCAAAAATTTGTTTTAACTCCAAATTCAACGAAATCAACGGCTAATTAAAGCTTAATACGTCTATTTTCCAAAACAAATGAGAAATCATACAATTCTCAATCCAGAAAAACGCATCAACTCAATCAACACAAGACAGTCACATGAACTGCACTTCTCACAAAATCATCTCTACTCCACTTCATCAACACTTCAATTCACACATAATTCTTCATGCAATCACAACAAACAACTTGCAATAAGTAACTTCACTCATATTTCATCATCCAAGCAACCAAGAAATCAAGTCAAAACATGATACATACATAACAACAATATCAATTCAACAACAAAACACATAACATGAAGTAAGTATAGTGTTAGAATCTCCTACTTGTTTTCCAAGCTAAACTTCTTGAAATTTTTCCTCTCTCTTCCTTCCTCTCCTTTCTCTTCTTCTTTTTCTCTTCTTTTCTTCTTGGAACTGTGAACTCCTTCTACTCTCTTCTTTTTTTTTTCTTTTCTTTCCTTCTCCCTAATTCTAGAAAAAACCATCTCTTATATACATGAGGCCTTGGCCCAATGGGCCTAAGTCCAACAATTTCAAATTCAAGCCCAATTCCCCTTTACCAATTTCTAACACAAGCCCACTTCTATTATCCAACCCAATTCTCATAAAATTACTCAAATACTCTTAGTTATATTTTCTAAAATTTATAATATATATATAAATGCATATATATATAATTTACATTTGAGACTCTACAATCTACCCTCATAAAAAAAATTTTGTCCTCGAAATTTAAAGAAAACACGAATCAGAAATTACCTCTTGCATTCAAAAGTTCAGGGTACTTTCTTTGAATTTCTGACTCTAACTCCCACATGGCCTCTTCAACATCATGATGCTTCCACAAGACCTTGAGTAATGGGATGGACTTGCCACGCAAGACTTGCACTCTCGAGTCCAGGATTTGAATAGGAACCTCTTCATACGAAACATCTTGTTGGATATCCAACTTACTCTAGTCAAGTACATGTGTTGGGTGAGGTTCATACTTTCTTAGCATGGATACATGGAATGTGTTATGAATTCCCGATAACCGTGGCGGTAATGCTAGCTCATAAGCTACTTCGCCAACCCGCCTTAGGACTTCAAATGGACCAATATAACGTGGAGCAAGTTTACCTTTCTGCCCAAAACGCATCAAGCCTTTACGTGGAGACACCTTTAAAAACACATGGTCCCCCACTTGGAGTTCTAACGGTTGCCTCCTCTTGTCTGCATAGCTTTTCTGTCTACTTTGGGCTGTAAGCAAACGTTGACGTATCAATTTCACCTTTTCAGTTGTCTCTCATACAAGCTCAGGCCCTAATAAAGTAGCTTCTCCCACTTCCATCCAACATAAAGGAAACCTACATGGTCTACCATAGAGTGCCTCATAAGGTGCCATTCCAATACTTGACTGGTAGCTATTGTTGTATGCAAATTCCACAAGTGGCAAATGATCCTCCCAATTACCTTGGAAATCTATCACGCAAGCCCTCAACATATCTTCCAAAATTTGAATAGTACGCTCTAATTGACCATCAGTTTGAGGATGGAAAGCTGTACTAAATAACAACTGAGTGCCTATAGCTCTTTGAAGGCTTTGCCAAAATTGAGCTGTAAACCGGGGATCTCTATCTGACACCACTGAAACTAGAACTCCATGCAATCTTACAATTTCTTTAATGTACAACCGACTCAAAACATCCACTGAATCGGTTGTACGTATAGGAAGAAAGTGTGATACTTTGGTTAATCTATCTACAATCACCCATATCGCATCCTTCCTTTTTAAAGAACGGGGTAATCTAGTAACAAAATCCATGGTAATGTGATCCCATTTCCACTCTGCTACCGGCAATGGTTGAAGTAATCCTGCAGGTCTTTGATGCTCAGCCTTCATTTGTTGACAAGTAAGGCATCTAGCCACATATTCAGCAATATCCTTATTCATTCCTTTCCACCAAAATTGTCGACGTAAATCATGATACATCTTAGTACCACCAGGATGAACAGCAAATTTAGAATGATGAAATTCCTTAAGAATATCATCTTTACACTCTTTACTCGATGGAACAAAGATTCTGCCCTTGAATCGCAAACTCCCTTCTGAACCAATGGTCTAATCCACACTCCCATCACCACGTAACACTTGCTCATACAAGGCTCTGGTCTCTGAATCTTGATGTTGCCATTCAATCACTCTATGCATAAGAGACGGTTGGGCAACAAGTGTAAAAAGGCAAATTTGATCTCCGTGATCCTCAACCAAGATATCATAATCATAAACAGATCGCAACATGCTCCACTCCCCTATCATTGCACTAACCATGGCCCTCGACTTCCTACTTAATGCATCAGCCACCACATTTGCTTTTCCTAGATGATATTGGATTGAGAAATCATAGTCTTCCCAATACTCCATCCATCTTCGTTGTCTCATATTTAAGTCTTTTTGAGTGAAAATGTATTTTAAACTTTTATGATCACAAAAGACTTCAAACCTCTCACCATACAAATAATGCTGCTAAATTTTCAAAGCATACACTACCGCAGCAAGTTCTAAGTCGTGGGTGGGATAATTCTACTCATGAGTTTTCAACTGACGAGATGCATAGGCTACAACTCGACCTTGTTGCATTAACACACACCCTAACCCATCCAAGGAAGCATCGGTGAAAACTACATAATCAGCTCCACGTTGTGGTATCACAAGGACAGGTGCTGAAGTCAATCTTTTCTTCAATTCTTGGAATGCTTGCTCACATGCATCATTCCATTCGAATTTGACTCCTTTCCTTGTTAACCTGGTCATTGGTGCAGCTAATCGGGAAAAGTTCTCAACAAAGCACCTATAGTATCCTGCTAAACCCAAGAAACTGCGGACTTCAAACACATTCTTTGGTCGTTCCCATTTCATAACTACTTCTACTTTTGATGGGTCCACTGAGATTCCTTGTCTTGACACCACATGGCCCAAAAATTTTACTTCTGATAGCCAAAATTCACATTTACTCAGCTTGGCATAAAGACGATGCTCTCTCAGTGTTTGAAGTGTCACGCGTAAATGTTGCTCATGTTCAACCTCAGATGAAGAATAAATAAGGATATCATCCACGAACACAATCACAAATTGGTCTAAGTAAGGTCTAAAAACACGATTCATCAAATCCATAAAGGCAGCAGGAGCATTAGTCAGTCCAAATGGCATGACCGAAAACTCATAATGTCCATACCGGGTACGAAAAGCAGTTTTGGGTATATCTCCTTCCTTTATTCTCAACTGATGATAACCCGAACGAAGATCTATCTTGGAAAAACAACAAGATCCTCTCAACTGGTCGAACAAATCATCTATCCTAGGTAAAGGATATTTGTTTTTCACTGTAACCCGATTTAACTGCCTGTAATCGATGCATAAACGCAATGAACCATCTTTCTTCTTCACGAACAAAGCTGGTGCACCCCAAGGAGAAGTACTGGGTCGAATAAATACTCTCTCTAATAATTCTTCTATCTGTAACTTTAGCTCCTTCAACTCTGCTGGAGCCATTCGGTAAGGAGCAACTGATATAGGTGACACGCCCGGATACACTTCAATAGCAAACTCCACTTCTCTAGTTGGAGGTAACCCGGGCAATTCTTCAAGAAAAACATCAGGAAATTCATTCACCACCCGAGGAAGTTCAGAAACCCCTTTATTAGTCTCTTCTACTAATATACTTGCTATCATGTTCCTCATCCCTTTCTTGTTTTGCGACCCAAGCAAAGGATAATGCAATAATGCATATTTATCCCCATAAAAACTAAAAATGATGCCATCCGGCATGTGGATGATCACTTTCTTCTTGTGACAATCCAATAGAACTCGATAAGCAGACAACCAATCCATTCCTAGTATCACATTATACTCCGTGAAATCCATAAGTATCAAATCAAATGACAACCTGTGCCCATTGATTTCTAACATACAGGAGCGACATATCCTCCCAATCTCTAAAGTATTACCCATAAGTGACTCCACTTGTAATACAGAATCCAATAACTCAGACTCTAATCCTAAGGCAGATGCAAAATAGGTGGATATAAAAGAATGAGTAGCTCCAGAATCAAATAAAACACGAGCCCATGCATTAAAAACCAGTAATGTACCTCCCACAACTCTGTGGTCTGCAGGCTCTGTCGGTTGAGTGAAAGCAAAAACTCGTCCCTGAGTCATCTGTCCCTGCTGTCTAGTGCTCTGAACTGATCTTGGAGGCCTAACAGATTGAGAAGAAGCTGCCTGAGACCTTTGAGATGTCTGATGGGAATGAGTATCACGTCTTTGAAACGGAGGTCTAGTCTGTGACCCTGACCCTTGTCGAGGAGTCGGTGGAATCTGACTAGTGGCACTCTGAGGACCTTTCATCCCTGTCGGACAATCCCGTTGTATATGACCGTATTGTCCGCATCTATAACATCTGGGACACTGATATCGCAAGTGACCTGGTTTCCCACACCCATAACAAACTCGTTGACTCTGTGAGGACCCACTTGCCATGGAGCCTTGAGATTGCAGCTGCTGAGACTGAGAATTAAAGGAAGTCCTACTGGACTGAGTTCTTTATCTCTTAGCTGAACGATCCTGCTGTCTCGCTCCTCTAGGAGGTATGCCAATACCCCCCACCCTATGACTCTGGGATATCTCCTGTTCTACCACTAAGGCGGTCTCTACCACATCAGAATATGTCGTCAATCTACACACTTCCACTGAGGGTCTGATGTCATCTCTTAGTCCCTTTAAAAATCTCCGGGCCTTGCTAGCCTCATCTGCCACCAACCCAGGTACAAAACGGGATAAAGCAGTAAATCGTGCCTCATACTATTGCACCGTCATATTCCCCTGGGTCAAGTATATAAACTCATTTTCCTTTTGGTCTCGAAAAATCGTAGGAAAATATTTATCCAGAAAAGCAGTGGAGAAGTCCTTCCATGTAAGAATGTTCCCTCCTCTAATACGCTCCACAGACGTCCACCACTGTAATGCCTCTCCTGACAACAAATGAGTTGCCACCCTATCCCGTAAATCCTCTTCAACTTGCAAAAGATTGAAAAGGTGCTCAACTCGTATAAGCCAATCTTCTGCAACATTCGGGTCGGGCTCCCCATTGAAGGTAGGTGGATTGTGGCGTTGGACTTCTCTAAGTGCACCCTTCATTCTATTGTCAACACCCGTCTCTAACACCAGTTGAGGCGGTGGTGGTGGGTTAGCACGAAGAGTCTTCCTAACCGTGTTTGCCACTGTTTCGGCCAATGTATTGGCCACATCCCTCATGGCTCTATAAAATTCTGACCTCTCACCACCCTCAGGTGGGTTAGAACTTGAAGCACTTCGCGTAGGAGAACTCATTATCTAATTTTTATCAGTGGCAAAAACACAAGTGACAAAATTTATAACAGTTAGAACATAAACACCACAAACAGTTATTCAAGGCACATGCAAGAGCACAAACATGACTCTACCCCTCCCAGACCATCTACCTCCTTTCCATAGGTCCACAGTAAAGCCTAAGCTCTGATACCACCCTGTCACACTCGGACATCTCTTATTTAGAGATTTTAGGGTGTGATTGAATAAGAATTTATAAAATTTACGTCATCCATATCTCATAAATTTTTTTTTATATAAATACATCACAAGAATTCATTACAACTTATGACTATTTGTTCAAAATTAATTTTACATACACTGATGACAAAATCAATACAGCAGTTGATAGTCACCAACCAAGATCTCCCATGACATATTAGGAGAATCAAGACAGTCCCCAAGAATTATATGCATACTGACTCCAAACTTGCTAAGAAAGCTCTGGAACATCTCTAAGATGAGCATCCTTCTGTGTACCTGTGGAGGGAGGGGGTGAGCCTAAAGCCCAGTAGGAAAGTTCTAACATTATACGAAATTATTCACATTCCACAAACATTCAATCACAGGAGTAGGCATCCAATACTAATATATCAAACTGTTATGTTCATTCACACATGAAATTTCTGTTCGTGTTCCCCTTGGATCCGTGTACAAAATGGCCCATCCAAGGTCCAATACATCATATCAAAATATTCGTGTTCCCCTTAGGTCCGTATACAGAACGGTCCACCCAAGGTCCAACACCTCATATCATTATATCCGTGTTCCCCTTGGGTTCGTATACAAAACGGTCCACCCAAGGTCCAACATATCACATCATCATATCCGTGTTCCCCTTGGGTCCGTATACAGAATGTTCCACCCAAGATCCAATACATCACATCATCATTTTATCAGCATTCTCCTTAGATCCGTATACAAAACGGCCCATCCAAGGTCCAATGCATACATTAATAGCCTCTCAATATCATTACTATGATAAATCTTAAGAAAATATGATTTTTATGCAAAATCCAAGACTTTTTGGAAAGTATACAGTCAATTTGGGGTGGTTCTGAAATTTTTCTCGACACTTGACACTGTTCACTCGACACTGTTTACTCGATACTGTTCACTCAAACACTGTTCACTTGACACTGTTCACTCGAACACTATTGACACGATACTGTTTCTCGACATTGTTCACTCGAATACTATTCACACGATACTATTTCTCGATACTGTTCACTCAAACACTGTTCACACGATACTGTTTTTCGATACTGTTCACTCGAACACTGTTCACTCGAACACTCGATATTGTTCACTCGAACACTGTTCACACGACACTGTTTCTCGACACTGTTCACTCGAACACTCAAACACTGTTCGCTCGAATACTGTTCACTGTCGAGCGAAACACCAGAATCGAATTCCAGAATTGGTTCAAAACGTCCCATTTCCAGAATTCAACTCCCAACTTCAAAAATTCACCAAAAATCCGTTTTAACTCCAAATTCAACGAAACCAACGGCTAATTAAAGCTTAATACGTCTATTTTCCAAAACAAATGAGAAATCATACAATTCTCAATCCAGAAAAACGCATCAACTCAATCAACACAAGACAGTCACATGAACTACACTTCTCACAAAATCATCTCTACTCCACTTCATCAACACTTCAATTCACACATAATTCTTCATGCAATCACAACAAACAACTTGCAATAAGTAACTTCACTCATATTTCATCATCCAAGCAACCAAGAAATCAAGTCAAAACATGATACATACATAACAACAATATCAATTCAACAACAAAACACATAACATGAAGTAAGTATAGTGTTAGAATCTCCTACTTGTTTTCCAAGCTAAACTTCTTGAAATTTTTCCTCTCTCTTCCTTCCTCTCCTTTCTCTTCTTCTTTTTCTCTTCTTTTCTTCCTGGAACCGTGAACTCCTTCTCCTCTCTTCTTTTTTTTTCTTTTCTTTCCTTCTCCCTAATTCTAGAAAACCCCATCTCTTATATACATGAGGCCTTGGCCCAATGGGCCTAAGTCCAACAATTTCAAATTCAAGCCCAATTCCCCTTTACCAATTTCTAACACAAGCCCACTTCTATTATCCAACCCAATTCTCATAAAATTACTCAAATACCCTTAGTCATATTTTCTAAAATTTATAATATATATAAATGCATATATATATAATTTACATTTGAGACTCTGCAGAGCAACTGTATGGAGCATGCAATAGTCAACAACAGGATCTGCATCCTCTTAACAATAGTAGCAATGCATATGATATAGGGCTTGCAAGATGGTTTCATAATGATGTCAACTAAATAACTGACATACATTTGCGTATTGTTGTCAATAATACGTCAAAATGGTAATCATGTTCACAAGGGGGAAATTATTATAGGCATAAGGCATTAGTATGACTAATAATTAACACTAGAATGGGATTAGAAGGTGAACACAACTAATGCTTTCAAAACAACGCACGTAAAAAAAGGCCTAAAAATAAATAAATAACCGAATTGATAAATAAGGGGGTTTTAAACTTAATTTGCTTACAAAGAGTGCCAAAAGAAAGGATGAAATATCCATAACGAATGTGAACCATATATGCACTCGCAAAACTAGGTGTACTACAACCTCTATCTACTTAGAGACATTAATGGTATGCACTCATTTATGACTGAAGAACCCAATTGTCATTCGTGTTAGGGTAAGTTACAGTCTAGTGGCAATTGTGCTTTCGCAGGTGGATGACAAACAAAAATGTTTTTTTTCACTCAATGCTTCTTCAGAATGGAAACCTAAACCAATCGACAGAGCCTAATTACAAGCTTGGTTTGACATCATTTGGAGGCTAACTATAGTGCAGCAACAGGAGAAAAGTAGCAACGTTATAGGGCATCAAATTAGGGATTTAACTTCTCCCTCTGATTCTGCGGCTCTCTTTCAATATGCTATGTAGTGAAAATTTATGCGGGACCAATCATTACGGTCATGTTCAACTTTTGGGCATGGATAGGGAACATGCTAGGCGTTACAGGCTGATGTTAGAGGTGAAATTTCATCCATCATAACCATGATGCTCAAGCTTAAGTTTTTATAAAGTCGTGACAGTGCAATGAAGGATGCAGAAGACCCAATTTGATGAATACAACCTCTTAAAGGCGATCAATCTAAAGCGATACACAGTAACTATCCTTGTGAAACTCAACCGAATAACATGTTGTAATAGATTTTAAAGGTATAAAAAAATTTGTATATCTGGTAAGATATTTATCCCACTGCAACTTTTGTTGTTTCTAGAGTTTGGAATTACCAGCCCTTCCAAATCACACAACAGAGGAAGACAATAGGAAATCAAACAGCCGATTTGCCTGTAAAATGAGAGAGAAAATAGTACTGTTTACGTCTTGTTTGAGGCATTTTTTATCACTATACCTTGTTTATGACATTTGCACGCACGTAAACAATTTCTAAAAACAATACTTTTCACCAGCACTGGATGAAAAGTTTTGCAATTTCAAAGGTAACAGTTTGTGCTTGTTTGTTTACCAGTTACGCATATTGGTTAACGACTTTGACTTACAATTTACGACTTCTACACGAAGTTCCCAAAGCACAAATTAGAAAAATGAATAATAAATTTGGCTATAAAATAGCATCATTAGTAGTACCCTTTACAAGTTTTTTTATGCAGTTTCCACATTATATAGCTTGTTTACAATAATTGTATGCTCGTTTCTGACTTTTGAAAACTTTACTTTTCTGCTAATAGACAAATGAACCTAAACATCATTAACGATTAGAACTTGGTAGTTACAAGTGTTGTATATTGGTTATGACTGTTATTTGTAATTTACTATTTCTACATGTAATCGCCAAAGGAGTTATATCTCAAAATAAAAAGTAAACATGACTATAAAATGAGAAAGTGAATGGCCACATTTACGACTGTTTTTAAGGCATTTCTAACTTTTATAGCTAAAGGAGCCTATCTTCGTGTTTGTCTTGTTCGTTGTATGGTTACCAATTGTCAAAGATCTAGTATCCATCAACCTTAGTAAAAACAGCAATTGTCACGCCCTAAAATCTCTTATTTAGAGACTTTAAGGGTGATTAATTAAGAAAATAATAAAAAGACATCTCCCCCTTTTTTTCATCTAAGATCATTTTCTAATGAATCCATTACAACATATAGCTATTTGTCCAAGATAAAGTTTTACATACACCGATGACTGAACTTAGTACATAGGTTGCCAATTACATTACAAAACTTCCTATCACGATCTAGGCTAAGTCAAAACATTTCCAAAATCATCATAAGCATGTAAACGTCCAAACTCCCTAGGAAAGCTCTAGAACACCACTAGTACGAATATCTTTTTGTATACCTGTGGAGGGAGGGGGTAAGCATATAGCCCAATAGAAAAAAATTCTAACATTATACTAAATCACAAGCATTTAAACAGTTACTTAATTACACAGTTACACAACCTATTTCAATAAGTCATACAATCATTCTCATTCGTATAGCAAGGTATCACTTATTCACTTAACAATTAAAATTTTTCATCTAATGTTTCCTTTAGACCTATATCCAAACGGCCCATCCAAGGTCTAACATCTCAAGTTTATATTTGTGTTCTCCTTGGATCCATATCCAAATGGCCCATCCAAGGTCCAACACTAAGAATTTTATATCTCCCCTTGGATCTGTATTCAAAACAGCCTATCTAAGGTCTAATGCATACAATTATAAACCTTTCAATACAATTTCTAATTTCATATTTTAAAAAGCTATTGATACCAAATTCCACACCCCAAGAAATTAATTCTAAGCTTCAACCATATTATTCATTCCATACCACTACACAATTCAGCTGCTAATCTTTAATTTTGAAAATTTGCTATAATTTGTACACTCAACCAATTTAAGTGAGACCAGTTGGAAATGAAAGATTAAAGTGTCTAGATTTAAAATAAAATGTAATATTTCTAAAATAAGTCCCAAGGCAATACAGTTTTTATTAAAATCCAAACCTGTCACTAAACCAGTGAAATTTCCAGGATTTCAAGCTCAAATTAGAAAAAACACCAAAAATGTAGAAAAATGATTTTCAGGTGATTCAACTTGAAAATGAAAGTTTACGAAGTCTATTATAAGGTAAAAATATTAATTATATAGAATTAAAATCTAGTGAATACAGTTTTGCAAAAACATTTTGCAAATACTAAATGACTATCAAAATGTCAGTTTGTATAATTTATATTCAATAATTCACCAAAATTTCATTTCAAATCCAAATTTAGTGAAACGAGAGCCAAATTAAAGCTTGACATGTCTACTTTTCAAACTAAAAATGGGATTTCTCAAAACAAGTCTCACAAGATACAGATTTGCAAAAATGTTCAAGTCTGTCAGATGAACAGTACCATTTCCAGATTTTAACCTCCAATTTCAAAAATTCACCAAAATTTCATTTTAAATCCAAATTTAGTGAAACCAGTGCTAAATTAAAGCTTGACATGTTAAATCCAAAAGAAAAATTATATAAATCACGATTCAAAAAATGCAACAGCTCAAAGAACATAAAACAGTCACATGAACTATAACTTCCATCAAGAATAACATCTCCTTCACTTCATAAGCACAAAATTTCACAAATAATTTATCATCCCAGAAACAAATAATCAATTTAACAATAAATCACATGGATTGCAAACCGATATTGAAATGGCCCATGCATTTTTTTATTATTTGATAAGGCTTGACCCAACTAATATTATAGAATAGCCCATCATTTTAGCCCAGCCCACAAGCCTTTTTTTCATTTTTTCATACATTTATATTAGGAATTAATTAGGAAACAATTAGAAGGGGGCAAAGAAGGGGAGACGTGAGGAGGAAGAAAGGCAAAAGAAGGGTTGTTGATTTTCTAAGGAATTTAGAGAGCCTTTGAGGTAATTTCTTCAACTTTAAACTAAAATATTATGATTTCTACCCATAAATACACATTAGAGAGAAATTATGGACATTTGAGAAATTTTTTTAGAGAGAGAAATTAGACAGAGAAAGGAGATTTCTATGCTTATTTAGGCTTCAATTTCTTATATTTTGATAGAAATTAGATACTTTCTCATTCAATTAGGAGAATTACTATGTTATTGGTGTAATTTACAATAAACCCATTTACCCAAAATTTTCCTAATTTACATTTTACAAATATTCCTTAAATTTGTATTGGTATGGAAAATTGATGAAGTTCCTAGCCACTTTTAACTCTTGGAAGGACCAAATGATGGATTTTCAATTTTTGTGTTCATTTACCAAGTTTCCGATGAGTGGGAAGTTGGGGGGGTTTTTATCTAATTATGTGGTTTTGTGCTATTAAAGAGTTTTACCTTGCTTTTCCCTTAGGTGAGGCTACGGTTTCAAGTCCGGATTTGAATCCGATCGAGGAAGGGGTTACCACACAAGTTGATCCGTGAGATTGTGAGTGAAAAAAATACATTTTTACCAATAATTGAACTATAAATTATAAATTCTTATTTCTATATATGTTAGCAAAGCTTTATTACGTTTAGTAAATCTATATTCCGTTATTCTTGTATGAAGTATATTTTATAGTTTACCAAATTTTTTCTATTTGATTTATTAGAAATAACTGTTTAATATTTTAGACATTTAAAAGTAAAGTGAATTTCCAATATTATCTTTAAAATAACGATACAACTTTAAGTAAAGAATTGATTTTTTAATATTTTACTAAGCTAGTACCCAATGCATTTAGATAGTAGAATTATAGACGTCTTTGGGACTCGTTCAGACGCACATAGAGGCTTTGGGTCGTGTGATCTGGATGTTTAACCCTTTGAGGGTAGCTCTACGCATACATAGGATCAGTATAGTGATATCTTGGCCTGAGTGATCCTAGCCCCGCCAGGTCAAGATCAGTCAGATTAGTTTGGGTACTTGATTAGTGAAACTAGAATGATTTAGAAATTTAAAATGTGAAATGAGTTTTATGAGTTTTAGAACCTTAATACATTTATCATATTGAATGTTGAATGCAAGTAGAAATGTCTTAGAATATTTTTATATTAAAATTTTGATTATTTGAAAGGCATATAAATTATTTAAAGATTTGCTTCCTCATTTTTGTATCTTTTTTAAGTAGTTTTCTAATCAATATTAGTAAAGCAGAATTTTAATTCTTTAATTGTTATGATATATTATTTTATCTTATGCAAATTTTTATCTATTTTAATAACTCTAACCCACTCACTGAGGCTATACTTACTCCATTTCATTTTTTTTTAAACCCTTTTTTTGCCCAAGAGATTGTAGTGCTCAGTCAGAACGCCAGTAGCTGCTTGAGGTTTGCAACTTGATGATGCTCTGAGAGCCTTCTTTTTGATATCTTGTTTCACTTTTGTAGATGACTTTTATTGCATGTGTTTTTTTTCTTGATACTATATATACATCAAGGATTTTGTTTTAGTTTCCTTTAAAAACTTTTGCCTACTCATCATGCATGAGTTTTTGAGGAATCTTATATTAAAATCCTAGTTGTAAACTTTTTGAATTGTAAATTAATTATATTTGAGGCCAGAGGCCATATTTTATCTTAATTACTATTTTAGGTATACTCTTATTTTAATAGAGGACTCAATATCCCAAAAAGGAAGTTAGTAGTTATTTAAATATTTTGGAAGTGTTGAGTTTTGTGTACTTGGCAAGGGGATTAGTCTAAAATGCAGGGGAGACTCTGCCAAATTTTCTTAAAATAGTATATTTTAAAAAGTTAAAATTTTTTAGCATAGTTTTAGGCACGATTCGCTCGTGTTAGCTAGGGACGGGTTGTGTCACGAATCAATTAAAACAATAAAAATAAATTATAGGATTCAACTATAGTGTTAGAAAATCTCTACTTGGTTTTCAAGCCTATACACCTCTTTTTTTTCCTTTTTTTTTTCCTTTTTTTCTCCTCTCTTTCCTCCTTCTCTCTTTCTTCCTTCTCTTTCCGTTTAGCACGTAGCACCCTCCTCTTCTATTACACAAATGAAAGAAAAATACCTCCTTTGAAATCCTAATGTCTGTTATATATACAAGACCTTAACCCGTAGGCCTAAGTCCACTTACTTCAAATCCAAGCTCATTTCATCCTTACCAAATTCTAACACAAGCTCACAACTATGATCCAACCCAATCCTCATTTATTAAATACGGTTTTATAACTATTTCATGGCCTATAGCCCATCAATTCAAATAAAATTACCCAAATACCCTTAGGCATAGTTTCTAAAATTTGTAATATATACATACACACACACACACACACACACACACACACACATATATATATATAGATACATATTTTGGAATTCTACAGCAACTATACTAGTGCAATTGCAGCACTATAGCAATTCCTCTAACCTTTACACTTTGGTTTATGATTTTTATTTGTAGTCTACATTATGTTTTGCAGGAATATGTGAAACTTAACATTTGAAAAATTGAACATAACATTTGGCTAGAAAATGAATTACTCGATAGTGTCGTGTACTTATGGTTTAGTAACTGTTATATCTTGAGTAAACAGTAACTGCTTTTTATTCCACATTGCCGCCTTTTTACCAAAATATTTATGACTTTTTTTTTTTAGTTGCACCATTTTCCCTTCTCATTTTTCTCTTACTTTTATTATTTATCTTTCATTTTAATTTTTTATTCTTGCATTTTAGATCACTTTGGTAAAATTAACTTCCAATATTTTCTTAATATGAAATATGCTCTTATTTGTTTAATTTATATTGTTGAATAATACATTACTTGGGTAAATTTTACTCATAATATTTTTTGTATTATATTTATATAGTATGTATTTATTTGTATATTTCAATATAAGTTATTTACTAAATTAGTTGCAGGTTATTATCGAGCATGTATTATCCTATATTATTGTTAACATATATTTGATTTACATTATTGGATTTTTTTTGCTATATTAAAATTACAATAAAATAATATCTAATTCTCTCTTTATAAAATTGTAAGTTTGAAAACGTATTAATAAAATATCATATGAGAGATGGGCGGGAAGGGTATAAGATATTAATGTTCTACAAGTAATTAAATTATTTATTTCTTTTATAATATATTTATACAAAGATAGTATTAAATTTATTATTGAACTATGAATATTAATGGTGTGCTAGTAAGTAACTTACTTAGTTTATAAAATAGTTATACAATAAAAATCTTAAGCACACATATAATGAATATTTATGGTGTGCAAGTAAATAAAGTAATTATTTATTTTATACTTTGAAAAATAATGCAATCAATTTGGCGCTCTAGGGAGCAAATGAGGGGTGATTAGAGACATTTTAATGAAACCTGCAAAAGGCTTTCCTTGTTGTTCTGTTTTCTTGTAGATTATAGCCAATTGTCAAACATCCAAGGGCCACAGCTACAGTATGTCATGCTGGACTCCGATGAAGGTTCATAGTGATACTCGCCTTTGGGTTAGGCCAAAGCCATTATGTAAGCAATTTTTACTATTCAACTTTGATGTCATTTATAGGAAACAAGTTCGCAGGTCCTTCTGTTGGAACTCCTATTACAGTTCATAGATCAACCTGATGCCACAATTTGTTGATGACATCACAAGTAATGTTACAGGATGGAGCAACAATAAATTAAATGTGACATCATAAGCGAACTGGCCTATTAACAGTCTCTAAAAAAGAAGCAACTTAATTATAATCGAAGTCACAGTTTGTAAATGAAGTGCAATCATTAATGCAAGCTTGTAGGACAATCCAACTGATGATGGAAGCTACTATTAGAACAATGCCAATAAATTAGACTTATACTAAATAGGAAAAATTGAGAAAATAGATAAATTTAGGAGGCTTGTTTGAAAAATAGACATGTCCTGAAAAATTTTCATCCCATAGATACTTTTGTGTCTAAAAGATAAAAATACCCTTGTACTATAATAAATTCCCAAAACCTTTGTTATTTCATTTTCCTCGGCCGAATTTGAAGAAAGACAGTAAAGCAAAACAAAGAACAAAGAAACCAGTATATTTGTTGAATTATATAGCTCAAAAATGGGTTATGTATGTGAATTAAGGGTAGAGATAGTGCCGTCTGTGTGAAAAAATGCTGGAAATTGGCTGTCGGTGTGCAAAAATGTGTTTTCGCAGTCGAAGGTTGAAGAAGACGAGTGTCTTCGAGTGTCTTCGAGTGTCTTCGAGTGTCGAGAAGTTCTGTCGGACCGAATCTCGACAATTCAGATGGTGGTGTCGAGTGTCTAGGCCATGCGTCGATTCTAGGTTCGAGTGTCGTCGAGGGTCTTGTGGATTGTCGACGTCGACGAAAGTTTGTGTGTCGCGTGTCGAGAGTCGAGTGTCGGACGCAGGGAAACTCGACTTGTAGATGTCTCGAACTATGTATGTCGAGTGTTTCGAGAGTCGTGGAGACTATTTTGTCGAGCTTTCGAGTACGTGCGTCGAGTGACAAACTTTACGAGTGTTGGTTGCAAAAGATAGTCGACTGTCGAGTGTCGAGTGTTTATGTCGAGCTTCGTCGAACGTTTTGGCAGAACACTTGTTTTTTGGACTTTTGCAAGCAATTTCGTAATTATTTTTTGTCCACGAAACTTATATGATGTGATATGTCACAATCATGCAGGAAATGGAAAGTTTACACATACTCAATGTATACAATGGTTGTTGGACCAAAAAACATGAGAAACATGTATGTACTATCACAAAGACCCCCCCTAGGTTTTGACTTAATTTCATTAGGAAACACTGTTTGTTACTTTTCATCATACGGTAGCCCTGACTTTTTCGAAATTCATCATGGGCACCCCTTCCATCAGTTTTGCCTTTAAGTGACATCATACGGTACCCCTAACTTTGTTGTCAGATTTTGTTGTGAATGTTTTGCGGTAGGTGTTCACATACTTCCGAACATCATCCTCATTTGAAAGGCTAAAAAGCTTCCTAATCTCGGATGCCCTCTTTGGACCCCTCATCCTTGGGTTTTCACTATCTGTCAACCCAGGTAGATCATTCTCATCCTTCTTAACTATAACCAAGTTCAATATAGACAGATCTTGACTACAATGCATCCACGAACAGATTTCCTCCTTCGCTCTTATCCATTGCGCCATCCATAACCTCTGAAGCAAGGGGTTCCTCTTTGAAGCAAAAGATGAACACGACCAGGAGTCAGAACTCCCAGTTTCATTGGGAATCCTTGCTTGTCGCAGCCTCCCATGATCTTAAAAACATATCCTCTAAATTCCAGACCCAGAGCATCTGTACTAAATTCCTGGGAGATCCTCCTATCAAAAAAAGATCAGGCTTCTGATCATCATCTATCTCAAGCTTGTTGTGGCAACCAGTGGTTGGGTTTGTTATGTTAAATTTCATTTTGCATCAACTCAACTCAACTAAACTCTTGCTATTAGCGTGCGCAGTGCAGGGGAGGCAGCGAAGAGTAGTTAGATTCTGTGAGCAGCTCCTGTGGGACTGGTCAGCAGAACTAATTAGATGGAAAGACTATTTTTATCCTATTCATTACATTTATTTTCATACAATTAACGGCAAAACCGACGGAAGGAGTGTCCATGATTAATTTCAAAAAAGTCAGGAGTATCGTATAATGAAAATTGGTAAATAGTGTTTATGAATGAAATTAAGCTAAAACCCAGGGGAGGTCTGTGTGATTAGCCCATTAAAAAATGTCACTATACAATAATATGTATTTACAAGTTTTCGTACAACTATACATTATAACCATGTGCTACTATAAAAAAAATGTACTATACAATAATGTGTTAGTGTCCAGAAACTATAAACAAAAAAAAAATTGTGTAACTAAACATAATATATACAAAAAATAGGTGATCTCATGGTCCCAACGTGCTCGGCTACTACTCGACCTCCGCTGAATCAACGTCGTCATAGGCAATAGTGGTCATAACATCCCCTGACACATCACCAGCAGTCGCGGTAGTGGCTGCAACATCAGCAGGCACTATCGGCTGAGGCAACAGCGCCTGAGGCACAGGATATCTAGGCAATAGCACCTCGATATCGTAGAGCACCGTGATGGTCGGGGCGGTCTCTTGTGCCTGTGGGTGTTCGCGGCTGAGCCAAAGTTGTACCGTCATTCTCTCCCGGCATTCGTCGTCCGAGAATGCCTCAATCTCAGTCAGTGGAACGCCCCCCGCTAGGAACTCGATGTACTTCAAACAGTACACGCTGCATGCCCCTCCCTCAGGCTCCTGCTGTGGCACCTGGTCAATGTCCTCGATTCGCATAATGTCAAATGGGGTTGCGGGATAGTTAGAAATACTGTAAACCTCCATTGACACCATACGGGGTAGTAGCTCAGCGAGGCACCGGACTGTCTGCATGACTATGTCTGCAGAAGTATGACCAATAGATGAGTCGTATATTGACGGCGATTCAATTGCACCTCAGCTGCCACCCAATGATCATCGGTGAGGTGAACTAGGAGATAGAGCTGAAAACGAATTGACAACATGGAAATGGAAATCAATCACAACATTTTAAGTAAGATGGCACATACTAACTCAGTGAATATAAATGTTCTCACCTTGTCCACGTCGACCCATGGTGTTCCTGTGAGGGGCATCTGTCCTAGGACATACTGGACCATGTCCTCCTCACTCACCCAGCTAATGTCGTCCAGTCTGTCCGATTATAGCTCCCACAACGACTTCAATTTTAACTGCAAGTTCATGAGTTCAATTAGCGCATTGAAGGAATCATAAATTACAAGTGAAAAAAGTGAAAGTAAGATGTCTACGAATTACGTACCCAAAAAGTGGTGTCCAGGAAAGCAGACCTCTAGACACCAGGTCCGATCACGGCGTGAGCTCTGCACCGTAGCAACCACAAGTAGCTGTCTATGTACTGAAAACAATAATTGCTATCAATATTAAATCCAAATGTATGTAGCAATATTCGACAGCTGGAGATGGTATGAAACTACTTCAGCTTCAAGCCACTGTGATGGCTCGAGTAGCATCTTGAAGAATTGACGATCTACGCTGCAGACTGCCAAATCAGGGCGATCAGTTTTGGTGTCGTCCGCCATCCACGTGTTGAATGCATTAATGTCAACTTCTACTATCGGGGCAAGTGGGTCGAAAAGTGGAATCGGAGGGCACAAGATGAGACCGGTTCCTACATCCGCTGATGGCCGCTGAGATCGGTTGTCTTCCGGGTGAGCAACAAGGGCCTCAGACTGTAGCTGCTGGTGGTCTGCGGCTTCGTTCTGCTACTGAACCCTCGGCCTCTTCCTACCTGGTGGACTGACAAATGGCCTCTGCTTATGCTTTGCTGGAAGGAGGCGGCGACCCCGGCGTGAAACTAAGGTCATTGGAGGAGTATCGGCTGCAGGAACAGTCCGATCGATGGAATCAGGTTCTACGACCGGCTGACTGTCACCATCATCAGTCAAACCTCAGTCAAACATAACCATCAGCTTAAGCATTTGTGGAAATGACAACGCACGGTATGTAAATATTATAACGTACCATGCCATCGTATCCGAAGTTGGCACCGAGGTCCTAGAACAGCATTGCAAAGAAGAGCTATCTCCTCACGTATTTCCTTATTCTCCGCTCGTAATAGGGCAAGTTCACACAAAACTATACTCTAGAAGTCGTCATGGACTGGCGGCACCTGCATGAGAAGAGTAACACGAGTCTTCATTAACCAACGGAGCATCATCAATATTCGAACAAGAATTAATGCAAACTCGCATTACATACCTGCGAACTAGGAGGACCGTCGTATATAGGCGTTGGGTGACTGGTCGCACGACCCGACGCTGCGTTGATGCTCCTGGGTGTCCAAAACTATGGAACGGCTCTGGCGGTGGACTGAAAGGCCCTACGTCCATGTCAGGACTGGCCGTGTCTGTTGCTGGCTCCACATCCGGCTCAACAGGGGAACTAGGGCCAGCAGGAGGTGAAGCGGATGAGAGCTCAGGAGGTGGAGCTGGCGGTCCCTCCGGAGGTGGTGCTGATGGACCCTCCGGAGGTGGAGCTACTGGTCCCTCAGAGGGTGGACCTGCTGGACTCTCTGCATGTGGACCTGATGGGCCCTCAGGATGTGGACCAGCTGGTCCCTTCGGAGGTGGAGCTGCAGGACCCTCTGTCTGAAGTGGCTCAATACTCTCCGCCTCCAATAATGGAGCATCCACAGCTGTTGCCCAAGCCACATGTGCACCTCTATGGATGCCAACTACTTCAGCGAGCCGTACATACCACTCCGTCTGTCGCTCTACGTCGGTCGGCTCTAAAACGATGAGCGGCCTAGCCTGCGTCAACATATAATCCATCACGCGAAACAGTTAATGTGTGGTGAACAAAAAACAAGACAATTCGATGTAACAGAGGAATCGTACTAACCCGCCTCCTAACCCTCATTATATTAGTGTAGGCAACGTTCTGGGTCGGGGTCTTAACTGTCTCCCAGTTCAACAATCGTGGTATCCTTCGCTCGTCGTCCTGGGCCACTCTTCCAAAATTAGTGTCAAAGTAAGGCACAGCCTCGTACAACCAAACCTTAATTACATCGAACAGGTTAGTTAGTGACATTTACTAAAATTACATCAAACGAAAATAAATACGTTCACACTCACGGATAGCAGTATGTACCTGAAAGGCGTACGGGCAACCCTCCAAGTTATATCGCTCCATCTGGTCCGTCTTCGCTTGGGCTCGCCTCTTGTAATTTTCTAACCTCCTAACCAAAGCCCTCTTCATTGAGCCCAATGTCTTTTCATAGGACAACGAACCCCATGGATACGTATTAAATTCATCCAGTCTGTCCACAAAATTCAAACATGTCTGGGACACGTGTCGGCGTCTACCCCGTGCCATGAAAAAACGCTCAAGCATGTAGTACACGGCTAGCTTCACGGCATCCTCGTCTGGCAAACGAGACACATTCAAGTCCCTAAGACTGAGATACAAATGCTTAAGCTCCAAGTCGACGCCATCGAAGTATGTATCCAACAATCGGCACGGATTCAACATAGTCGGTATTGGTGGCACCGTGGAAGCAAATCGTAATCCAGTTACCAAACCGAACTCGTGCACAGAAAAATGAATTAGTCGTCCTGGAAATAAGGATAAAAAAAATACACAACATGACAACTATGGTATAGTGAAATAACTAAAAATATCATACGTGTAAAACTATGAATTTGTAACAACATTGTATCTGAAAACCATTTTTTTACCTTCAACAAGGAACCACATCTCCTGGTCGTACCCCATAGTGTTAACCTCCCATTGAAGCACGTGGTGCGCCAACTGAGACGGAAAGGAAAGCCGACGGATGTCTAAGAGAAATCCGAAACATGTTGCACGAAACATCTCCTGCTGCCTCGCACTGAAGCTCGCCCGGATCCATTATATACAGTCCCAACTTGCCATGTTTGTGACCACCGCATGGTAGTGCTCCGTATCCGGTGTCTTAAGCGTGAAGGACAGTCCAAATTCACCAGCCATTTGCTTCAATTGGCAAAAACAAGTCCATTATAGTTCAATATGAAACAAAAAGGCAAAAAAACACCAAAAAACCATGCAAACTACCTAAATGCTCGATAAAGCTCGATAAATCTCGACAAACTTGACAAACTCGACATGACTCGACAAAACCCGACGAGACTCGAAAGGTCTGGATAAATCACGACATGTGTCGACAACACATGACAACACTCGACAACACTCGTTTGTCGAGTGTCGAGTGTCACTACTACGAAAAACGGCTTTTGTAATTTTTCAGCAACGATAAAGCCAAAACCAACCAGATACAATACATTTTCCGTCCACATATATAAACATAAACTACCTAAACATCACTAAACAGACCTAAAACCACTTAACTAGTCAAAACAATAATGGAAAAACCACAAATTTCGATCCTATAACAGCCCCCGCGACGGTGCCTCGCGACACCAGCCGGTTTACCCTGAACGTTCCCATATCATACAATTTTGAAACAGCATGCACAAGACCAGAAAACAACATGCATGGCCCGAAAATAATGTCTAAAGCAACGATAAAGTCGTACCTCAATGCCAATGGGTGCTGCGGTCGGCATCTCTTGGAGTTTCGATGATTGTCGCTGCACGTCTGTTCGCGTGTCAATCATTGTCTGTGCGTTTTTGTGAGTTTGGAGAGTTGACACGGTGTGTAGGACTAAATTTGTGTGAAGCGAGAAGTGATGATCGAGAGCTTTCTTTAAACCCCAAAGTTCGAGATCTTGTGTCGCATGTCAGTTTCGAGGGTCGAGGGTCGAGTCAAATTGTGGGATTCCGGGTCGAGAGTTTGTCGGATTTTAGGTCGAGAGTCGAGGTTCGTGTTACGTGTTCATCGAGCTTCGAGTGTTCGTGTGACGTGTTGGTCAAGCTTCGAGTGTTCGTGTGACGTCTTGACCGAGCTTCGAGTGTTCGTCTGACGTATGGATCGAGCTTCGAGCGTTTGTGTGACGTGTTGATCGCGCTTCGAGTGTTCGTGTGACGTGTTGATCGAGCTTTGCATGTTCGTGTTCAATATGATCGACCTTCGAGGGTTTGTGTGACGTGTTGATCGAGCTTCGGGGGGTCGTGTTACGTGTTGATCGAGCTTCGCTCATTTATGTCGTATTTCGCTTGTCGTGTTGATCAAGCATCGAGTTTTACCGTCGAGTGTCGTTAAGTGTTTCGGCCGAACACTCGTTTTCATTTTCTGTTCCATTAATATATGTCGAGCGTCGAGTTCCGTCCGTCGAGTGGCGTCGAGCGTTTGGGCAGAACACTCATTTTTTCGAGATTTCGAATCAGATTTGAAATGATTTTTCGGTTGAACGTCAGGTAAGATTATTTAGTTTAACGACAACGCACATAAAGATGTGTTTAATACAATAATATTGCTTTACAGTGACCAAATCCAACACCCGAAATATATTAATTTCAAAAGCTTAGGATTTGTTATAAAAAAAGAGACAATGTTACAAACATCAACATTTGGTATACATCATCCCCTGTCATGCAGCGGAACTGGGTTTCGGCAAGTTTGACGATTATGCCCGGAACTTCCACAACGCCCACAAGATCGAGAGGAGCTAGACTCACCGACAGAAGGGATTCAATTCCTCCGAGGACGACTGGCTGGTCTCCTCATGACTAGCGGGAGAACCACTCTACTGCGAACCTCTTCAGGAACCACCCAATCCTCACTAACGCCAACAGGAACTACTGGGAGAGCATATGCATGTAGTAATGTTTCAGTGGTATACCAATGGGCACAGTAATCATGGCACGTAAGTAGATTCATATGTTTGCATACCGCTAATACATGTGCACAGGGAAGCTGGTAAAGATCAAACACCCGGCACGTGCATGTACGCGCGTGCATGTCAACTATGCAAACACGGTCGTTGTCTCTAACCTCATACATAGTAAGAGATATACCACTAACCCTCATACGATCTCCTTCTTTTAAACTCTCCTCCATCAACTTGTTTGCCCAGGGTGAGAGATGTGATTCTGAGTTAGCAAATAGCTGTCGACGCTCATAGAACCATTTCTGCAAGTTGGCCCGAAAATAATCAACTAACAACATCACCAGGAGGAATCGATGGTGTCGCAAACAGCTGTTCATCGACTCAACTATATTTGTTGTCATTATGTTATACCGCCGACCATGAAACTGTGAACGTGCCCATTTCTCGACTCCGATCTCTCGAAGATAAGTTCCTGCTACTGACGTATGCGATTCAATTTGTCGCATATGATAGTTGAAATCAGCACAATGATAGTCCTTGCAGCGCGGTAGTACAATTCCAACAAAGTCTTGTCCTTGAACGTTGCCTTCAAGTTACCCTTGAGATGATGAGTGCACAATCCATGCAGTGCATGAGGAAAAATTGCTACCATAGCGCGTTCAATACTACGATGACGGTCAGAAATGAAGACAAGATCTCAGACATTTTGTACAACATGATCATGCAACTGTCTCATGAACCAGTTCCAGGAGTCATCACTTTTAGAATGCCCAATTCCAAATGCCAAGGGGTATATTTGTTTATTACCATCCATGCAAGAAGCCAAAAATATTGTACCCCTATATTTCCCTTTTAAAAAAGAACCATCAACTACAATAACTGGCCTAATTGACGATGCAAATCCAGCAATTGAGGCCCCCATACTCATGAAAAAGTATCTGAAATGGTTCTCCTCATCAGTTTCTATCGACGTTTTGGTCCCCGGATTTGCTTTCTCAATCATGTACATGTACTGAGGGAGTAGTGTGAATGATTCATCATAAGATCTGTGAAGTTCTTGCAAAGCTACCTCCTTTGCCCTCCATGCCTTGTTGTACGTGATATTAACACCCAAGGACTCCTGAACATCGGACATAATATCCTTTGGACGATATATTCTCGATGCCTCAACAAATTTGCTCTTAATATGTTTGCCAATGACATGTGCAGTTGCCTGTTTGTGAACTGGGTGAAGTCCGACTCTGGAGCACGTGTGGTGGTTCTTATACGTTTTCACTTGGAAGAAATGTGAATCGGCCACCTTTATGGCACGTAAACGCCATTTACAAGATTCAGCACGACATACAACCTCAAACCTTGTGGCGTTGGAGTTCCTCACCTTGAATTGAAAGTTTCGTCTTAATGCCAACATCGCTAACTTCTCTCGAAGCTCCGTTTTGCTGTTAAACATCTGCCCAACCCCAACCTCAATCTCGTTAACTACAAACGATGAGGCATCATCGCCAACTGTGGAGGGTGGATGCACAATAGGCGGCATCCACCTGAATGTTTTAGCCTGAGAGCTGTGATTATTCGACATCGGATCTTCCTGATGTCCATACACTGGATGAGTAGGTGTGGAGTGAATTGGAGGAGGCACGGTAGGTGTGAAGTGAATGGGAGAAGGCACGGTAGGTGTGGAGTGAATTGGAGAAGGCACGGTAAACAGCTCATCCTGGTTCACGTCATTCAAGATCTCCCGTTCTCCCTCATTATTGAAATGTGGACTGGCTACATTGTGCCTATCAACAACAAAATCATCCAATCCCTCAACATCATTCTCAATATGAACCGTGCAATCATTATTATCATCGTCAACATACACACTAACATCATAACCACCATCATCAGTATCTTCGCAACATTCATTGCCACCATCGTCATCATTAACATCATCAATATTACCTAGACTCTCAAACTCTCTAATGCTGTCAAGATGACGTACCAATCTCGATAGCATCGATGGAGGCACTCCTTCTTCATTTTCAAATAACACCCCTACCCCGAATGACTCATACCCTACATGCCCTGAATACTGCTCAAACTCAACGCCAACATCGTCCTTCAATTCTGGTTGTCCACAAACAGGAGTAGACTCACTTAATTGGTTACTCCTACTTGCTGAACGAAACAAAAAGGGATGAGAAGATCCTTCTCGCCTACGTATTGCATCGGATCCTGACCCTGACCTCTGTCTTTGCTTCTCCCTATCTTCAACTTTAACAACTAATGGTGTATATGATTGTTGGTCCTCCAAACAATGTTGTATGAAAAAATAAACATCGTCGTCAGTCTCAATACGAATCGGCATTGGAGGAACACCCTTACAAGCAAATTGAACCTCTAAACTCATTCTTTTCTTACAAAGATCCCAACCCATTTTAGTACTAATACAGTCAACCAACTCGTTATAAGTAGCACACCTACGAATTATCAATGGCTTTCCCATCCCACCTGCATACAAATAACTACCGTTCTCTTGCACAGTCCAAGAACCATTGTATACAATGAGTATGCGTAAAGTTTCTATTTCCTATATGATTGAGACATATCATATCATATAAGATCCATGGACAAAAAATAATTACAAAATAGCTTGCAAAAGTGGAAAAAACGAGCGTTCTGCCAAAACGCTCGACGACGCTCGACAAACACACTCGACACTCGACATATGTGACACGACACTCGAACTCGACTATATTTTGCATTCGACACTCGTCAAGTTGTACACTCGACACGCTTACTTGAAAGCTCGACAAAATAGTCTCGACAACTCTCGAAACACTCGACATGCATGGTTCGAGACATCTACAGGTCGGTTTCCCCGCGTCTGACACTTGACTCTCGACACGCGACACACGAACTTTCGTCGACGTCGACGTCGACAATCCACAAGACCCTCGACGACACTCGAACCCGAGACACTCGAACCTAGAATCGGCGCAATTCTTAGACACTCGACACCACCATCCGAATTGTCAAGATTCGGTCCGACAGAACTTCTCGACACTCGACGAGACCCGACGACACTCGAAGACAGTCGTCTTCTTCAACCTTCGACTGCGAAAACACATTTTTGCACACCGACAGCCAATTTCCAGTATTTTTTCACACAGACGGCACTATCTCTACCCTTAGTTCACATACATAACCCATTTTTAAGCTATATAATGCGGTTGTCAGTTACCAAAGCGATCAATAACGAAAATACTACACATACATTAAATTTTCATGCCATTTACAGAGAGATTAAGGAAAGTTGTTCTTACGCGTTTTGCTTACTACTTCATATGTTGAGGTTATTTCAGGACAGTGAAGTAAAGTGATTCGGGCTGTTACTGGTTTCTTTGTTCTTTGTTTTACTTTACTGTCTTTATTCAAATTCGTCCGAAGGGATATGAAATAACAAACGTTTGGGAATTTATTATAGTATAAGGGTATTTTTATCATTTAGACACAAAAGTGTCTATAGGATGAAAAAATTTCAGAACGTGTCCATTTTTCAAACAGGCCCCCTAAATTTGTCTATTTTCTCAATTTTCCCTACTAAATATGCATGGGCCACCGTTCATAATCAATAGAGAAACAAATGGGAATACATTAAACTTCCATGGTTTTGTGCATCTTAAATACAGCAAACATATCACAACATATGTGGCATAACATTTCTAACTGAATTTAACATTACCATATCACCATCAAAAGGTAGTAAGGTAAGCTAATTGATTAACGTCAACCATCTACTACTTCCCACTATTATATTAGTAACAGCATTCTGTATTTTTAACAAGGCCACCTTCAAAGTTTCAAGCGTTTTTGAAACCATGGAATACATGGATTTGATTGTCTTTTCAAGACCATGTAGCATATCTTCAATGTTCGCATCGGAACGGCCTTTAACAGCATAATGCATCTGGTCCTATGAAATGACATTGAAATCAATATATTAGTGAGGGCTACACCTATGACAAAGAACGAGTCCTACTACCCTTACCATGTAAGCAGATGCGGCAAGATTTATGGACACATAAAACAAGAACCTTCAGTTTCTCTACTAATATAACTAAATTATGCGAACAAAAAATAATTCAAAACTAATCCACAATGTTTGTGCTCACTATCAACCACATCGGATTCATACAGAATAGTAAAAAAATGATCAAGTCAATGCACATTTCGATGCATGTAGAGGGTATATAAATTCCAAAGTTCAATGAAAACATTAATTGTTATCTTACTCCAACAAACCTAATGACAACTTAGAACAATAACCGTATGTGGACGACGATCTTCCAACTCTAGCAAGAAGTTGTATCGTGTTCGATCAATAGTTTCAATCAGTGGGCAGATTGTTGATCTATCCCTTACTAACACCAATTAGTAAGACTACAACTAATAACGTTATCATCATACACATTCATACACATTAAATACAACTACTATAAGTTATTTAAAGTCACTATCAAGGAATGCAATGTGGGCAAACTATGCACGTAGATAGTGTAAACCAAACATCTGTCGACAAAACCATCGCGTGATTCATAAATTTATAGTAACTAAAATCGTTACTTAAGCTAACATGAGAGTAAATGTCTACGATAATCATCTACCGACGACATTCTTGCCGTAACCAACGTAGACATCTTCAAATTTGTTGATCATCCCATGCCATTATCGATGGAATTGATTTGTCTAAGAGCACAAGATGCGTCGAAGCATGATGCAAATAGAATAGTTTCACTGAAAAGTGAAAAAAGAAATTACCATGTCATTCTCAACAACTCATTATGAAGCTAACAAATGTAAATTGTATAATGAAACACAAATTATACAAACCTTCTCATACCTAGAGAAATAGTAAATAGCCAAAGATGTTTGAAGTTATGAATCTTTTGTACTTCCATATGCTATGACGAAGGAAAATGAAACAAAACCGAGACAAATTCAGTGAACTAATGGTTCTAACCTCTTTTACAGCATGCAAGTATGAAGCATTCACATGTGTTATTGATGTTGGACATGGCAACGTGCCCATAGCAAAAAGGAAAAAAAGACCTTAGGAAGTCATCATCAGTAGTAGTTGATGTTTCCATTATCTTTGCAAGACAATCAAGTCGTATGCCCACCTCTTGTACAACGAAACCTACAATGGAAGTCTGCTATGTCAGATTCAGGACCTTACAAGCATACAACACAGTCTCCATAGGGTATGCCCATCACTTCTGTGAAGCTCTCTTCTATGATATGCAAGTTAACACTATTGATCGGCAACATTCATGTGACCAGATTCCAATTGTGCATGAGCTTCTGACATAAAGAGTGTCTCAATCTTCCCTAGTTTAAGTGATCCCTAAACCAATACGACTAACAACTTCCTTTTAAATATTCGTTAGAGTAGAAACACATCAAAGAAAATGATGCGGACTACAAACTGAATTCATATTTCTTATATCGATGGTTTCTTCTTCACTAGTGATTTCATTGATCTCATTGTAGATGTTGTTTCCCATGCCAAGGTCTGCCACATCATCCATGGTACCTTGGGGGTAGGAGCTACTGCTGTCAAACTCTGGACTGAGTGACATCTATTAACGTATAAGCAGAAGCCATAACATCACAAGCATTTAATTTTACAATTCCATCGGATCTTCAGTAAGGCTACATTATTACACAAAAAATTAAAAACAGAGAGGTAGAATGTGTATACCCTAACTACACAACAATGTGTACGATGAGTAGCTGTTGAAATCTTAGCTAACCTCTGTGCTGTCAAGTGTTCCATATCTCTTACAATTTTTTAGTACGTAAGACAACGTCTTCCCATCCACAATTACGTGAAAATAATTTATGACCTTCTTAGTTCTTAAATTGTTTATTGATATTGTACATCAACGGATGCTCGAGTGTTAAAATATCCCTACCAAAGTGGTGAGCTTCTTATAAGTAAAAGTAGGCTTGGGCATTTGCCCCGGCCCCACCACTGACCCGGCCAGACCCGGTTCAACGACCCGCCCCGGATCACTGTAAGGGGCGGGTACGGGCTGCATAGAGTCTGCCTCGTCCGGGGCGGGTCCGGGGCCGGGTCTTGCATCGAGACCCGTTTGACCCGCCCCGCCCTGCACTGTTAAGGGTATAAATAAAAAAAATTAAAATATAAGAACTTTTAGTAATTTAAGGGGGCCATTTTGTTAATTTTTAATATATATGAACTTCCAGAATACATGACAACATTTATAAACTTCGTAAAACCCTAATATTTCCAATTTTCCATTACAACTCGCCACAAAATCAAAATCAACCGTAAACACCACGCTCCCCGATCTGCTCTGCCACCGTCGCCGCTGCACCGCGATTTTGCAACTCCATCTGCGGTCTACCGATCTGCAGCATTCAAGTATTTTTTTTCTGATTTGCAACGTCGACAACCTCTGATTTGCAGCATTCAAGCTTGGCCCGATCTCCTCTTCCACCGCCACTGCTCCACCGCGAATTCACCACCGTCCACAGCTGCACCGTCCTCGTCAGTCCACGGCTGCACCCTCCCGTCAGTGGTCCAGCTCTGCCAGGCCTGGTTGGTTGATTACGTAAGTTTTCTGATTCGGTTCATTTTTTTATTTTTTGATTCTATTAATTTAATTTATTTGAGTGATTCTGTGAATGGTTTTGATGCTTTGGCTGGAATTAAAGATGAGGCTATCAATTTATTTTATTTTTTGATTCTATTAATTTAATTTATTTTGTGTATATATATGTTATTTTTTCGTATTTGGGTCTAAGAAAAGTATAGACTTGATGTGTTGGTTACTTGGTTTAATTACATCGACTAATCCACCATCGAAGCAGAGTGTAGAAGGTGAAGTACATTTTTCGTTTTTAAATATTATCATCTCTGATTTGAAAACTGAACCCTCTCCGCAGTATTGCGAATATGATGCCTATTAAAATGGAAAATTGATTATAGTTTAATTATACAAGGTGTCTTTCAGCAACTATTATTTCTTAATTGTCAATCTTTTGCTTAGATGATTATAAGCTGAATATATAGCAAATCATGGCAGCACCATTTCCTCAGAGCTATTATCTATATATAAATAAGCCTATAAAACTCTCCATAACTTAAATAATAAATGTCTCTAATAATTCTAAGTTATACTTTTCAAATGCCAAATGCTTTTTGTTGGAAAGATATATAGCACATATTACTCTCTGCCAACCACATACATACTTAAGCAATCTCCAAGATTATTACTTTACTGATAACTTCTACGTCTACTTAAATAATAGGAAATATTTGAATCACTATAGTGTGAATAAGTAACCTCGAAATTTCTAACTATTTAATTCTATATTGTAAGTCATTGATCAATAAAGTATAAGTTAGTATATATTTCTGCAATTAAATTTAAACCGCAATGCATGAAACACATGAGAGAATATACACATATTGGCAAACTTCGATATTATATATTTTACATATATCATGTCATGATGACATAATATAGTAACATGGTGATTGTTATTAAGGTTTTATCAAACAAGATATATATATATATATATAGTTACTTAAATAAATAACAGATTACAGGAAGAAGATAATTATAAGTCAACAACAACAATCATGCACTCAAGCAGCAGATATACATACTTAATACAATTATTACATTAGCACAATTAGCTAGCTATAAGTAGAATATAGACAATCTTTGAGATATATATTAAAGATACTAGAGGGAGAGATTGGCCCCTACCGGACTTGACTTACATTTGGCCACTTAACTTGCAAAGAAATACATTTGTTTTAAGAAACTTATCAACAGTCACAAAACAATATAATCTCTTTGTGATTGTGGCACCCAGCTAGCCATGCATGTATGTAATGTCTTGCATTTGCAGTCCAAGTAGAAGTTGCTAGCTCTCACGCCTTTTTAGAAGAAGCAGCATGCAGCTTGACTGAACAACTTTCTTTTCTCTATTCTATAAATCGTAACTTAACTACAAAGGAAGGCATATCTTAGCTTTCCACCACTTATATTAGCCCTAGCTTGCTTCTCATATATTACCATGCATATCCTTATACGGTTTTATGAACAAGGAGAATAGACTTGATATTGGATGAAATTTAATGATTAAAAAAGATCAATTAAGCTTTAAAATCAAACGTACATATGTAAGTAGTGTTTATCTTGATTTCATATATCAAGTAAAGAGCCTACTTGATCAGGTTTCTTGTTAAATAGTAACATATTTTCTTAATTTTAATAATTATTAACTTGTATATAATCATTTGAATTCTCTAAAAAAAATTAAAGGGGTTTATAATTAATGAACTCCGAGAACGAGGAAACTTTTTCTTTCTAAAGATCAATTAAAATATGATATATAATCTCAATGTCTTCAGACATTTAAAAAGTAATGCTTAGATTCACTTAATGGTTAGATTAGGTTTGCTGGTATTGCCTTGAGATATAATCATTGACTTATGCTTCTAGTCATCTTTAACAGTAGTGGGCAAGGCCATTCAAATAGGAAATGCTTGTTTATATCATTAACAATTTTCCTAAATAATGCTTAGATTCATTAAACTGCTTCATTACCAATACTAGCACAATTTTAAGAAGCTTGAAATTCTGATTTTTATGGCCCAAAAAAAGGCCCAGGCCTTGAAATATATTAGCATTCTAAGTGATTTTTCAGAAGTGTTAAATGCATTAAAACATCAGACAAAAACCGTCAACCGAAGCTAAAATTAAAGAGAAGGGCTTAAAATATTTAAGCAAATTTTCATTCAAAGGAGATATTAAAAAAATAAAAATTAAAAAAGAATAAAATCAGTCAAGTACAAGCCTAAAAGCAGATAATAGAGCACAATGAAAACAAACCACAGGAAGAATAAAAAAAGGAATAGTATTAGTAAATACAAGCCTAAAACCAATACAAAATTCGCCAAAATAGTATTTTTATCATTATATGATGCAATGAAAGATAAACCCAGTTGAAAAATAAATAATAATTTTGTCATTTATATTTATAGTAGAATGTTGATTTCTTTATCACAAACTAGCTCTAGGGTTTTCAAATTCATCATTAACATACAAAGTTCTGATGTTTTTAATAAAAAACCATCCATGCCCTTCTAAGATTAGCTCGCACAGAACACTCTAATAGCAGAAACTGTTATATTATTATAATAGAGAATAAAACTGCAAAAAAATTAAAAAAAGAAACCTGTTGAAGGAGATGAACGTACGGCAGAAGGAATTGAAGGCTATAAACTCGCCGCCTCCGTGGACGAGCTTCTAGAATTGCGGCTTTCGGGGGACCTACGATGCGCCGTCGGCCAGCTAGGGAATTTTCAGGTGATGGCGACAGGTGCGGTGGGGCTTGTGATATGCAGTTCTGCCGCTGTCTGATAAATATGCGGCAAAGCAAAGGGTTTGCTTCGCTTGTGGCGAATGCGTTGTAGGGTTTTGGTTTTGTTTCTATGTTGTGTAAACTACTATTTACCTACCCCTGAGGTTTACTGATTTACAAAGCCTCCCTCCCCCTCATATGCCTTTTCAGTTTTAATCAATAATTCCAAGTTTTATGGATGAAAATTTCATCGAAATATCTACCACGTCCAAATAGTATACATTAGAGTTATTTATTCTTACAAATTGAAAAAAAAATATTAATTTGACATGTATATATACCTTATTTTGTTAAGTATTATATGTCTTATACTTTTGCATGTTAAAAATTTATGATAATTAATTTGATAAAATAAATTATTTAGGTGTCAATGAAAAATTATGTTATTGAGTTTTCTATCTTATAAATGAAGTACAACAAATTTAAAATAAAAATATATGCAAATAAGTAACTATATAATTTCATATTTCAAATTAATATTATAATAATTATATACAGAGCCGGACTTACACCAGGACCCGGAGTTTTCTATCCTAATTATGTTATTGAGTTTTCTATCTTATAAATGAAGTAATATTGTTGCATTTGTGGCTGCATGAAGTGTTCAAGGATAAGTAGCTCAGCACTTAGATAAAAGAAGGATAGAAAAACATTGAAATTATGTGTTTTTTAAATAAAGGAGGATGAAGCAATTTTATAAAATAAGTGGGGGTTCCATAAATTCCACAAATTTTGGAGGGGCCCAGGCCCCCCGGGTCCTGGTGTAAGTCCGGCTCATATTGTTTCATTGCTTTTCATTCAAAGTACTCTTATTGTTTCATTGGAATTAAGTAGTTTCTCTTTTTTTTTTTTTTTTTTTTTTGCCCTACTTCTTCTTTGTATAGGTATTTTTGTCTTTTCATTTCTAGCACGTGTTATAATTGAAAAGCATATCCATTTATGTTGCACAATTTTCTTACTTCAACAAATATTATATATATAAATTTGTTGTAAACTAGGTCGCGTTTCCACCATTTGCAATGTGGCTTTCTTACAACCTGCCATCCAACTTTTTACACATGCCATTCCTTTATTTCTTAGCCTGTGCGTGGAAGAATGAGGGGAAGCCACAAAATTGTACTTCCATGTGCAACATTCTCCATTTGACACAAACTTAATTGTATGTCATTTTCTTATTGGCCAAAGTGTACTATAAATATAGGCTCTCCCTTAAGGAG